>CACRXP010000020.1:2096006-2125784 GCA_902702965.1 Spirometra erinaceieuropaei | reverse complement strand
GAATGCGGTAGTTGCTGCACGAGTCTACTATAACTTTAAACGAATTCACGCGTAATTCGCCGTGCCTGCTTCACCTGGTTATGAAGCATATGTTAGCTTTCGATAAATTCTCTTCATAATTTTGGCAGAATTACTTCTCATGAACTTCACTGGCCAGAAGCTGCGGCATGCGTCGCGAAATCTCAGTCAGTTCCAAAGTGGTTGTGACCTATTCAATCATAAATTACGGTGATTAAAATAGCTAATGTGACAGATGAGGATGACATGGGGGGTAGATCTGAAGACGAAGATGCGGTCACTGGAACAAGAAATTTATTGGCCTGACGTTTCGGATTCTCACTCGAATCCATCAACAGAGACATTCGCAGATAAAGGTAGGCTTCCTCAGTGCTTCTCTTTGGAATAGGACAGTTACAATTTGCTCCTTGTCGTGCCAATTTACTTTACCGAATCACGTACATGTAGTGGTTCGGCGTTTTCCTGTCAATTAAGGTATACGGTACGTTACCTATCTCATGAAATCTGATAACGGAGACTGATGCGAAAATTTCCGAACGCCTTTAACGTTGCGCATTTTGTTCTTTCATCCACATCCTACAATGAAGCGTACTTCTCTTGTGTAGAAATTGTGTCTGCGTAATTATATCAAGTAAAATATCAGTAAACTTTAGTAAAAATGGACGTTGAAATATATTTATGCAATTTCCTATGCTACTATATGTCCTCGACTATCGGTTACGCATCTGAGCGACTTTTTCATTGAAAGGATAGTAATTTACCCGCGAATGTTTTAGTAAACATATTTAGTTGAACTTGAAAATTTATTTTATGCCCGATGCTAACCGTGGTAATTAACTTGCTAACAAAAAGGTTATTTTAAGAAAACCAGATATTTTATCGATTCTTTAAAGTCAAATTATCAGATCTGTGCGATTTGGTGCCCTGAAGTGCAGTAATAACGCAGACAAGGATTCCCTCGTTTAAATGAACCGAAATTGTTTTGCCGTTTGGAAAAGTTCACGTGATATCACATAAATCACCACCACCGAAAGATCATTTCCAGTTTTAGACATATGAAGGATTATGACACTGGGTGCTCACCGATCAGGTTACGGAACATGCTGGTTACGTTGTGCCTTGTGGCTCCATCTCATCTACGTCTACTACTAGTCACTGTGTGACTGCCTGCGAGGGTTCTAGAAAGAGCCCCAAGACACAACGGAATAAGCACGTTCCGTAACTGGATCGGTGAGCGCCCACTGTCATAATTGATATTTCCGATCACAACCGACAGGACAGCGGACCCGTGGCTCAATGGTAGAGTGCCAAACTCCATGAAGAAAGATCCCGGGTTCTAATCTCAGGTGATCCACACTTGGGGTTGGGTATGACTGGCTGATGACGACTAATAAGCCAAAAAATAGCCATTCCGGTCTCCATTGTCTTTGTCGGCATCATCTCGTATGAAGGATTACTTTTCATGCTGTCTAACTTCTTCACATACCTTATTCAGAAATGGAACGAGCGAAACATTAATAGTTTCAGCAAAATATCAGTATTTATATGGGCACTTTGCCGTGCATACATAATCGAATAACGGAGTCGAAAAGCGTGCAAAAACAGGTCAAATGACTGCAATATATAGAAAAAGGCATGCTCTTACGTTTACGCTTCCCAAATGAATACTTTTTATACTGCTGGCAGCATTGATTTTTACTACAGGACGTGATCTTACGCATGAGACCTGATGACAGAAATTGATGTGAAATTTTTCTGACGTCTTAACCTTTGCGCATTTTGCTCGCTCATCTAGCCTCTTAACGGAAATGTCCCTTTTGTGCAAAAATGTGTCAACGTAATTTTATAAGGCCAAATGCTCACCAAACTGGAGCAAAAAATGGACGCTACGATGTGTCCGGACAATTTTCGGTCAGATGTGGTTATGTAGCACTACCCGAGGTAAACAAACCCCAGTCGCCTGTAATACGGGACTGGCGGTGATAGGAGGGGTTTCCCAGGTGATGCCGGGGCACACAGAGACGACGAGGTCGATCAAGTGTATGCAAAAGAAGAGCTATTGGGGATGCGTGGTTGCACTTTGAATGGCTTAGAAATAGTTGCCCTAACCGCTAAGCCTAACACCTGACCCCCAACCCTTATCCCCTAGCCCTAACGATAACCCTAACCCCAACAGTGGCCCAAAGCCTTTAACCATAATCCTAGCCCTTAACCCAACAGTATTGTGTCCAGTAGTTGAGGCTACACGACCACATATTACTCAATTTTCTATGTTAATGCCTGTCTTAAAATGCGGTTGCGCGGTTGAATGTGTTTTTCTTTGAGAGGCGAGTAACTGACTGTCGAGAGTTTTACTAAACAGTGCTTGCTGGACCTGAAAATTGTTTTTATTCAATGTTAACTCTGGGAATCGGCTTGATAACACCGTTTATTTTTAGGGGACGCGACGCTTCCCCGATTTTTAAGAGTAAGGCTAGCAGTTCTGTGCGATTTGGTGCTCTGAACTGCAGTACTAACGCACGCAAGCAATCCTACGCTTAAATGGGCCGAAACTATTTTGCCGTTCGGAAAATTCTACTTGATGTCACATAAGTGATCAACATTGGCTTTTTACTGAATCGACTGGTAGTACAGCAGATCATTCGCGCACTTTTATGCCGCAATTTCAAATGACGGAAGCTGATTAGATGTGTTTAAACGTACCCAGAAACAGCAAGAATTCATGTCATGAAAGCCAGTGACCTAAGTACTGTGCCTGCTCCCACCAGATTCCCGTTCTGCGTTTATACAATGCTGGAAGGGCGCTCGCAGATGAGGTTGCGGGGAATGCTCGTTCCTTGCAACACGGGACTCAATCCTGATACCTCAGAAGGCAGTCGCATGGCAACCTGTCGGTGCTCCATCTTGTAATTTCTGTGCTAGTAATTGGTAATATTTGCATCATCCTCTGAGAGTTCTGTTTGGTTCCGTTTAACTGAGTCAAAGTCCCATGGAAATATAAGCATAAGTACATTTCGTTAATCATCTTCCAAATAAGACGAGACAGAGTTCATGGACATCTCGCCCCTCTTCAGGGGATGATGAAATCGATAAGATATCCGAACCTTGAATATCTAAGAGTATATATATGAAGAAAAATGAGTCTTTTGTGAAATTGAACAAAATTGATTTCGTAAATTTTTAACGCCTGTATCCTCAGATCGTCGTCAGACGTGTAGCGAGTGCGAAAAAACAGTTAAAATTTAAACGTCTGAAAAATCGATACTGCTTTGTCAGTGTTGAGGATGAGTCGATGCTGTGGGCTGACGTCACGTTTTGCTTGGCTGTCATCTTTCACAGCTTTCTTTGAGATTTGTATACATGACAGCCAGATCGATTCGCGGACTGATGCATGAATCATCAGAATAAATGGCTTTTAAGAATTCTCGACCTTTCTTATTTGGGCAGGAGCCAACAATGCGTGTTTTCGGTAATAATGCGTGTTTTATCCCAAGCAAATTCGGGCCTAGTTTCAAGAGTATGCACGACGACTTGGGATGAGTGGTTCCGCCTCTTTACTGCCAATTGGTGGTCATGTAGGCATGTGGAGGCGGATTTTTCGGTTTGACTACAATATATCATATTACAAGTGCCACATGAAATCTTATAGACTACTTCTTTTTTATCCAAATAGCCTTAGCGTGTACAAGTTGGCAGCGTAGCATAGTCGTCGTTTTGTGCGCCACGTGTGTTTGGTGCTTCCTCAGGTGTCCTTCGACGAGTTAGGGCACATTTTAATACGGGAAGTTTTCCCAATTTTTTTGGTTTTGGCGCCTGATCTGAACAATATAGTCTTATCTCTTTCTTTTGACTCCTGCTGTTTCACGCATTGGCGTACAAATCTCTAGGGTAGCCATTTCGGGAAAATAGGTTAAACAAATAATTGACTTCTATTTTCTACCCTTCATTCTCAGAACAGTGTCTTTGCTCGATTAAGTAACGTATTAACAGCACTCCGTTTGCGAGCGATATATACGTATATCTGTCTTTCAGAGGTCATCATACATTTTGAGAGCAACCACCCTGTCTCTCACAAACGGAGTACTGTCTACGGCCTTCTGAATCGAGCCAAAACTCACTGCTCTGATGAAACAAGTTATCGAGCAGAAATGATATACCTCTACAAACTGTTCTCCCAAAATGGGTACCCGCATGACTTTATACGTCAATGCATGAGGCACCAGCAACTCAAGGGAAAAGGTATTTCCAATGCTACGGCCGTTTAGGCACCAAAACCAACCAAATGGCGAACTCTCCCACACGTCAAAAATGTATTTGAACTGGTCGAAAGGCAATTGAAAAAGTACCAGATACAGGTAGCACACCAGCCGGCAGCTACCTTACGCACACAGTTTCTGAAATATCAGTGAGAATACAGTTTGGTCCATGAGCCCGCCCTCTTTTCTCTCTCGTTTTCTATGGGAGATTATGAACGCGATATATGCATATATATAAAGCTATCTGATTGCTGACAGAAGTAACGGAACGAACAACAAAGTGGGAACTGGTCCCTTCCTACCGCACTTCTTAACTGCAAAGTAAGCGTTCGCGCAATTCATGCGTTGAAACCTGCAGTCGCACGAGAAGTCTCCTTTCTATTCTGTAACGTGCATCCAATGGGCACGACTTGGGGACCGACTGTCATTCCCATAACACTGAATACCACTCTTTTCCTCACGAAATAGCAAGAAAATAACCAGCGCATGAAGTACTTCACCAAGAAGACACTTCCCTGACAGAGCTAGGAAGAGGATCAAATCCCAGCACAGTTTTATTTCCAGAAAAAAAGAAATGGCATATCGGTGTTGAAAGTTGTTCAAACAAGCGGGAATCATGTTACAAACTCTGGTGGGAGGAAAAGGAGGGTTTACAGCGATCAAGCGAGGTCTCTTCCGTAAAAAAGAAGAATGCTCAAAGTTGACGAGAATAGTTGTGAAATTTACTCGTTTGATTGGTGTGTCATACTTGTTTCACTCTCTCATCTGCTCGACCATGGGGTGGGGGGGGGGCGCTAGACAGGCGAGACCTTGTTCACGTAGATTGCGCCAATCACCAGTGCCAGCAGGACTCCCTAGAAGGTGTGTGTTGATGAAAAAAAAACGGCGGTGGTCAAAGTACCCTCGGCCCCAGCAACAGATAAAAGGAATACTAGGCAACCGTGTTAGGTTTTGACAGTTAATGAAGCATATGACGGAGGAAAGACAAGGGAAGAGGAGGTTGGGGGCGGGAAGGAAGGAGTGTCCCCACCGACAAGTGTTTTCTGCTAGGACCTTCGCGGTTTCAGTTAGTCTTCATGCTAGAAACAATACCTGCTGGCAAAAGTGCGGATCCATTTGGGATAAAACGCTGACCAAGAAGTGATCCCTCAAGCGGCAAGAACCATACTTAGCTGGCTCATGTGTTCGTACTCGGATCTGCTGTTGTTGCTGTGGTGCAGTTTTTAAAGCTCACATCAGAGCTCTTGCTGCATGTAAGTTATGTTGGCATGCCTATGTTTTTAATTTTAAGACGCTAAAAACTCCCAAATAGACTGAATTAGCTCATTTTGATGCCTCCTACAAAGTAAACAGGCGTTTCTATGCTTCTCATTCACAAGTGACAATTTCAAAATTCGGCATTGATGAGAAGACGACGTCAAGGCATGGATGCGGATGCAAGACGTTTTCTCCCTCCACGCACCGCCTAGTCCCCACTCCATATGCACCAGGCATTTGTGAGGTCTACTCAGATTTACCAATATGTGCGAATGTCAGAGGTTATATTAGGAGGAAGCCCTAGGTATCTGATCCTCAGTCCTGGCCGGCCCAATTTATCTCCTCAGTTTACAAACCGATGGCACGTAGTGGTAGTTTCCGGGGCACGCGGTCTGATATGGCAAGGAGTGCATTGGTGTGCCGAGGGAGTAGATTCCATAACTGTGACCCTATTACCGCCCAGTCTCTGTCGCATAGAAACGGCACTAAAGTCAAAGTACAGCTTCTGCACTCCAGGCCTCCTGAGTGCCTTTTGCGACGTGTCGTCGTCGCTGCCTTAGCAACCGGACCTCGTGAGTGCTGGTCGAACAAACTGAAGTGACGCTACCACCGACAAATATTTGTTTTATGAAGTGTGTTTGCACACAGTGTTCTAAATCGGTCCTAAAAGTACGCTTAGGCGTATTAGCATGGAGTACCGCTCTCTCTCTCTATGTGCATTACTCATGGTCATCCTGCCTAAATGACACCAGCGCTGAGACCCGTCTGGTAGAGATCGACACTGTCCCTTTCCCCTCACCTACAGACACGACGACGACAGTTCTGTCGTCGTTGCCGACGATGTCCACCGTGTGCTCTACACCAAGGTGAATCAGGCACGGTGACTTGTACGGCAATTAGTTTATAATGATTGCCAACTTGCACCGCGTCTGCCGCACTCTCTCCTCCTTCCCCACTTCGTCCCAGTGTCAAGACAGAGTGAAGAAGACCGGAGGCGGGGGAGGGCGCAGGTGGATGGCGCGGTCGAGCCCGCACCTTGGCGTTCTTCTTCACACTCCCTACTCCCCACAGCAAATGACTGGGTTTTTGGACAACAACTAGGCGGCAGGGGTTCCAGTGTACGCGACGTCTGTCACCGCACCCCGAAATGTTGGCATTTATTAGGGTACGCGAATTCGATAACGCCTGCCAGAATCCGATGTTGCCCCCGTGTTGGTCCAACGCTTCTACCACGTGGCCTGTCTGCTAGGGGGTACCGCCTTCAGACCCACAGACTGGATGTCGTAATCGAGAAATTTTTTGGGTTCACGTCTTGCAGTGGCATAACAACTAGTAATTTAGGTAGAAAAGGTGGTACTGAGAGAGATAAGTGAGACTGGGATGATCATTTCTGGTTTATTTGTCGTCACCAGCTAGTTAAGCGGGTCGCCATTGCCGGAATTTCTCAAAAGGTCGATTTTAAAATCGTTGCGACTTTCTATTCGCCCTCTCAACGTGTATTTTGTCCTGCAAACTCGATAAGAGCACCGCTCAGGTTCGCCCTATGAATGGTGGATACTGGAGAACCCCTTTTCTGCTACTGTTTCTGACGATGGATTCAAGTGAGAATCCGAAACGTCAGGCGAATAAAGACCTTGTTCCAACGATCGCTTCTTATTCTGATTAACTGGAAAATCTATTATTTGTACACCTTGGAAGACGGCTTGTCATAACACAGCGACAGGTCTCAAATGTCGAGCTCGGCAGCTCGACGTTCTCCGTCTGGAAACAGATGTTTCCGGTATATCCAAATCAACCCCCCCCCCTTTCCCTCAGAAATGTTCTGCATGGCAACACTGGAGATCATAACGCACTGAATACGCCCAGTTCGTTATGCAGACCTTGAATTGCGTCAGGTATGACCATGCCAATGCCCTTGCAGCTATAAAACAGCACACAGACATGATTGCCATTTTCTGCGAGCAGACCAAAGGGACTTACAAATGAGATGCCATAAACTATCGGTTTCTTGATCAAAAGCAGTCTGCTGAATTAAACAGTAATGCATATATCTGCACTGACTTCACAGAAAAACAGGGATTGTCATCGGGGTGACGAAGACGATTTGTGGCTACACCCACGACGGGCAAACGGAAGAGAGGCACCAACAATTTGGAACTTATTACCGTACATAAAGAATGTGTTCGAGACTACAGAACGCATTTTGTAAGAATTAGTTGTGAGCATCGCTCATCATCCGGCGGCTGCCATGCGTAGCAGGATCATGAAAATGAAGGATCGGCTGGACGCAGGTGAGCAGTCAGGCGTAGTTTATCAAATCCCGTGTCATAACTGTCTTCGCCACTACACAGGCAAAACAGGACGTCTCAGATCACGAGTACTTGAGCACAAACGCGCCGTTCGGAGAGGCAACCCACTATCTCAAGTCGCCACTCACACGCTGGAGGGTCGCCATGAGTTCGACTTCGTCAACACGCGGATATTGGCGAGGGCCAGCAACAAGACGGGGCGAGAACTGTTGGAGGCCTGGGTGTCGGACACCAACTCTATCAATAAACACAATGATTTGCCTGCGTGTTATCACGTACTCCGCCCACGCAGTCAGGTGGCGCAGCTCACATTGCCGAGAAGTACAGACGCTGCCACCACGCCGGGGGACCATTGTGGACCGGGCGGCAAAAACCAGATCTAGCCACGGACGTAGTCCCCCACCCCCCCCCTTACGGCACAACGATATAAATGTCCACATGTTGCTGCGATCCAGCAATCTGATGATGAACTCCAGTTCGGGTTCGAAGGCTAAGGCCAATAAACCTACCGTTTCAGTGATCTTGCCTTCGTCTTCTTTTAAAGAATTCCCTTCTCATGCATTTTTGGACTAACTAAATGCCAACACTGCAGACAGCGTCAGACAATGTTAGTGAACGTGCATAAGGGCAATACTGTTGTAGCGTCATCGCAGATTGGTCGCTCGCATCCGAGTAATTAGCTGTTGAAATTTTATTAATCGTATTGATAATGGGTCGACAATTTGGTGTCCTGAGACCGCCATTAGAAGCAGAAATCACCCCGATTGTTAATTAAACTGCATAAGGAGCATGGGTGTGGGTGGGGGGGGGGGTGGCTGTAGACTGGGGATAGAAGAATCCTGGCGTAAATCTCTCGCGGCCCACCCAGTAATCATCTCTTGCGGGAATCTCACTCTCGACATACTTGAAGGAGTGGTTGAGTCCTGTCGAGAGAGAGTCGCGACTGGGGGGGGGGGCGACGTTATTCCTGTTCCAAAAATCGTAACCTGTGCTCCCCGACTGCCCCCGTTTTCGCTTGTACCGACAATGCTGTGATGTACAATGAGTCCACTCAAGGTCCTTACAGCCCCACCGGGTGGGGTTTACCAAAAAACTTAAAGATGAGGACTGGTGTGACGCGAGGCATAAGACCTGCAAAACAACCAAATGTCGGGTTGGCAGTTGTCGTCTTCAGAGCCTCCTCTGGGACCAATTGCGCAGAACTTCGCATCCGAGTCAGCTGAATTTGTTGCAACGGGAAACGCTAAACTCTCCGCCCGACATTGGTCCTAAAAGTGGGCAGCTGCGAGGTTGTTTAAAGTTCTCCCGCCCCCACCACCTGCAAAAACTTAAATACTTGGAAGAAACTGCAGATGGACCCACCTGAAGGAGAATGGCGGCAATGAAGATGTACATAACCATGTCCATGTTCTGAATGGCAAAGTCGAGTATCTTCGCTCTACAGCCTTCAACTGGCGACGGCATTGCTGTTGCATATGCGATAGTGCAACCTCCTCCGGGGATGGTTGCGTTTCCACAGCAAACGCCTGGTGCATCTGGGAAAAAAAAAGAGAGTGTAGGTAGCCAGGTTGGCTGTTTTCTGAAAATCGCGCCTACATTAGGCAAGTGCGTGGCAAAATCAGGTAGCACCTGCTACTATTGAAGGCCGAATTAGGCAGTCAAGAGTGATTCATGTGAAATATGGAACAAACAGCACTATCTGGGGACTATGTAAAGGGATATAAATGTGAAACGGGCAAACGCCTCGGTACAAGTTTGCACAGACACCACATTGCAATTAACCGCAAGGACAGGCTATCTTTGGTCTATGGCCGCATAAGAGAACTGAACCGAAATTTCGCCTTTGAGAAAGCGAGGGTAATTGCTCGGGCCAATGAGAAGATAGCCAGAGTGGTGCTCGAAATTTGTTCCTCGACTGGCACACTCAACCGAGCCATGGATCTACATCCCGCCTACCAGGCACTGAGTACAAGGCTCGGATCAGTCCGGACAGGACCAGTAAGGCGAGCGAGTACGCGGGACCGAGAGTCGACGCTCAGGGAGAAGAGCGGAGTTGGGTGCCAGATGTAATGTAACGAAGACCGAACACTGTCTCACCGATGCACCCGCGAAACTGAATGCTGCTCACCTGAACAACAACGATCGATCAGTTCGCCAGCTGACGTGGGAGAGGCCAACCGGCACGTTGATTTGACCACAATTACGCCGACCCCAAAGGGAACGAAGGTCACGCAGGCCTGTCAGCGGTCAGCTCCGGGGGGGTCTAAGCCATTTAGCGGCCAGCAGGCAGGCCAAAGTTCGTGTGTCGAACACGACTATAATATGAGGCAATCGACAAGACTGAAAACTCAAGACCGGCAAGAGCAACAATTACGCTACTCTGATGATGGAAACGAGGAAGTTTCCGGAACGCCAGTTCAAATACAATATAGTTCGTGAATTCGCCCTCTCTTCTTCTTCGTCTTCTTTGGGAGATGATGAATGCGATAAAATGCCTGGACCTCGAATCTTTACGCATGTCGATGTGTAGTCTATAAATACTGTTGCAAAAATTCCAGTAAAATGCCTAGACTTGTAAATAAAAGAAGACAGGGTTGGCTCGCTAAAGCAGTGTTGCCAAAACAGCGTCCCTGGAAAGGACGTCGAAAAGGGGGAGAATTAGACCACAAAGTAAATACTGACTGTTAGTCAGTGGAGCTACCTACTGCAGACCCGGTTATATGTGTTGGCATGTTTACTTGAGAGGAGGAATTAACTAATGCAAGACAGAACATGGCTCTCGTGAGGAGCCGTAAGCTTAACCGATACTTGTCTTAAGGGGGCATTACAAAACGTCTAGCATCTCTACACTAAAATACATAGGGTTAAATGCTGATCATTGGGATAATAACAAAAAAGGCTTTCTGGCAGCAACGTTTGGTCCTCTCAAAAACTTACTTGGTGCGTAGGGTGTGGCGTTGAAGTCTGCAGCGCCATCCAGACCACAGCAAAAACCATTAACCTAGGGCAGAACAAAGGAGGCGGATCAGGGCAAAGTTGGTGGTTTTAAACTGTTCAAGGTTCCTGAATTATCAATAGTTAAAACATCGTGTGCCGAAGGGCTGCTGGTTTCTACTGGACTTAAAACTCGATTACGGTGTGCCCAACCAGTTCACTGCTTCCTCTCGACCTCAACTGACGGTAAGAAAGTCCAGGAGTCGGAAGGAACTTGATATTCCTTAGCAGAAGGTCATTTGGAAGGTAATGGGATACGGACTCGGACTTTTCTCGCCAGTGCTACTTGCAGAGCCACTTGGTTTCGGCAAAAAAGAACACTTCGAAAATTGTGCTCGTGCCAAAATGCCCTGCGCATACCATTTTTTTCTTTGTATTCCTTAATAAAACTCATTCGTCTAGCTGAAACCTGCTACTACTACTACTACTACTACTACTACTGACTGGACTGACTTATGTCGGCGTCTAAGCGGGACGTGGAAATAGAAACGTCCCGTCGAAGTGATGAAGGTGGACCTGCGCATACTTCTAGAAAGTGAAAAATATTCCGTCACCCTTTTGTTAACCGTAACTCTACCATAAAACTCGACTCTGCAGCTAGCACTAGCCCCTTCCTTAACCCCAAACTTGAACCTGACTTACCTTACCGTTAACTTTAAATCTAGTCTTAAACCTTATCCCTACCTTAGTTCTGACCCTTACCTTTAACTGAATCCCTAGTTTTGCTGGAAGTTGGCTCAAGCCCACCTGTATATCAGGTGCTTCCTATCCTCATGCGTCAGTCCTACTACTACTACTACCACTACTACTACTACTACTACTACTACTACTACTACTACTACTACTACTACTACTACTACTACTACTACTACTACTACTACTTCTACTACTACTACTACTGCTACTACTACTACTACTACTACTACTTCTACTACTACTACTACTACTACTACTACTTCTACTACTACTACTACTACTACTACTACTACTACTACTACTACTACTACCGCTATCATCGTCGTCGTCGTCGTTGTCGTCGTCGTCGTCGTCATGATCATCATAATGGAGTAACCTGGTCATCGGCTTCTTCTTGCCTCCTCTCGTCTTCGTAGACTTAAAATTTCCAGCAAACCTTTCCACGTGACTTCGTTATTCCATGGCATCTTGTAGGAACCGCCCGACTACTTAGCAACTAGACAGGGCTGCTCTAAGTGTGGGATAAATTAACGTTGGTGGCATTGGAAGCAAATTGCTGCAAAAATACTCGAGGCTAGAATCCCCAAGACAATGAACCTTCAGAACAAGTGAACGTTCCACCTAGCTCAGCTTTTGCCGTAATGGCCTTTCTGCGTGGTTTGAAATGAGTGTTCTTCAGCGCAAAGGAGTGCCAGGTGGTGTGACGACGCTGCCCGCCTTGTGCCCCACGACGTGACGGGTGACCGGCGCGTGGGATAGTTTATTAGTGAAGTAGATTTGCGCAGTACCAAACACTTTCCCCCATCCCACCCAAAAGATCCTTATTGTGCGATAGTTACAAGACGACTGGAGGTGGGGACGGGTGGGGTAGCTGATGAGGCCAAACAACCAGCCTACGCGTGCCACACACGATCTGGTTCCGCACAGTGCATCGGGTTCTAATAGAAAAGGGACGATCTGGATCCCATCCAGGCAGAAGTGCCGTCAAGGACACATTTGGTAGGAAACTACGGAGCTTGACTCCCAGTTGTCTAGTCAGTCACCCCCACCCCCACACCCACAAACAGTGTCGATGATCGAGTTATCCCGTCTAATTTGCAATTCTCGAAGTCGTGGTTTTGCAGCCCACACATAAAGTTTACGTAAATTAATCACCTGAAAATATGTTGGGAAATTATATTTAAACGGCAGTTTAAGAAGTGTGTTGCGATCTTTGGACTCGCTTGATCCACCATTGCTAACTCGGAGTAAGGGTGAAAAACACGTCTTTAGCTTTAAGAGGGCACAGCAGTCGGAATTTTTGGAGAACGCAGGTGCAGTAGAAACCTCAGAAGAGTTTTCACAAATGCAAAACATTCTAAGGCCGTATTACACTCCGGAAATCTGACAGGTGTTCAGAAACTGCAGACTTTATGACTAACTCCCTGCCCACCGTGAATGTAGCCGATTACGGCCAATCAGTACCCTTCAGTTAGTGGGGCGGAACTCATCTAAGTCTACGCCGGTTGATTACAATACAGCAGCCAATCGAAGGGGGACAAACAGTCCTTACGTAAAATACTCTAAAGACGATCCTCTTACGTGCGCTTCGGCTCTGTTTATAGAATGACCATGCAACTCACCTGCATAGTAAGATCCCAAAGCACAGCCGCAGATTTGCCCTGATCAGTCGTGGGATTGTATTCTTTCAGAAGTTCTTTCATGGCCAACACCACGTAACTGCCATACTGAATTTCACGAAAAAGGATAGGGAAAGCAGCATTTTATGTTACTTGACTGCAAAATATAATGTTGAAAAACAAAAAAATATGTCCAAATTTGGGTGAATAAAACGGACTCTTCTTTTCGTGGTTGGCATGAGAATTTTTTCTCCATAACGGCAGTTGCCCTTGAGATTGGCCGGTGGTCTATGACCCCTAGGTCAGAATGACCATTGTAATCTCACTTAGTGGTAACAGTAATGCAATTGTTACAATCGATAAACGCCCACGGAATTTTGTCAACCTACGACAAGGAGAGCCATAAACGCGGTTAGCGTTCAGTTTTTTTGCCAAGACACGATGCCAGATTGATTCCCATTTGTCCAGTTCTTTCAGTTTTACGGAAGTTGGATGTTATGATCAATCGAAATTTAGTGCATTCGAGATACGTGCATGAGATGTGTAAAATGTTTACGCGGATATAAAAGTGATGCAAAAAAGAGAGCAATCTAGTCGGAGCAGTACTCAAGCTCATCAAGGCTACTTAACAGCATCATGCAAGGCTTAACGTGTACCTTGGGCTTGTCCGAGAAGATTACGGCGACAAAGATGATTTGTGCGGCCAGCAGAATGCACAACAGGATGGCGTACTAAAACGCGAGGAGATAGTGGTATGTCAGTGACGAATAAAACACCTTCAAGCAGTTGATAACTTTCCTGGGAGCGTCTGGGCTAGAACATAGTTTATGTCACTTATGACAAAAAGGGGTCCACAGCCGAAAAAGAAAAATAAACAACCCGTTCGCAGTCACTGCCGACAAGCAGTAAGTCCTATCGTTTTGACAACAAAGAAGGCTCGAAAAAGGTGTTCAAACTCTCGACCAACAATTTATGGATTCGGCAATGAGATTGCTGTTACCTAACTCCATTCTATGTCCAGTTCTGATTAAGAGCAATGTTTCCCAACTAACCTCGTTGGTACCCTTTTTGGGCCAATAACGGTATCTGGCCCTTCCATAGATTTAAAATAGCTTTTATCCAAGACTATAACATGTCCACCTCCCCTTCCCCCAGTAAGGCAGTGCAGTTTCCTAAATAGTCAATCTCATCAGCTCTATTTAGGATTTGTTGTCTTTTCAACCGGGCATTTTTGCGCGTCGAACAAGCCAGCAAAATTGGATATGGACTACTGTTTAACAAGAAAGAACTTTGGACAAATTCTTGCCAGACCTAGTTGACCTTAAAACCCCTGGACGGAAGCATATCAAGGGGGCGATTGTAGCGACTATTTATTGGGGTATGCCCAGTTGGGACTGCCTTCCTTTGGAGTACTCTGGGCTGCAGATACGAGTCATTATTTAATGCTAATGGCGGGCGTGAATTAAGATAATTAAGCTCAGAACAGATGACATATGCCGGGTCTCCTGAAATTAATTTAGTATGAAGAAAACACTACTGACTGTAAACCTTTTACAAATCCGAAATTTTCTCAACGACTCCAAATAATT
Organism: Spirometra erinaceieuropaei; assembly: GCA_902702965.1. Lineage (NCBI taxonomy): Eukaryota > Metazoa > Platyhelminthes > Cestoda > Diphyllobothriidea > Diphyllobothriidae > Spirometra > Spirometra erinaceieuropaei. The sequence continues at coordinate 2,111,046 of CACRXP010000020.1, read as the reverse complement.
AAAATGAACTATAACCAACATTGTAAACAAGCATATGGGATTTAGATAACCGAAAGACTGTTAAATGCACGATCGATACGTTCTGAGCCGCTTAGGCCAACCCAGGAAAGAGTGCAGTAGATGCTGCGCATGTCTGCACTCTCTATAAACTAATTCACGCGTACGTCACTGTGCCTACTTCACCTTGCTCGGGAGCACACGTTGGACATCGTCGGATGCGATGGTCTAACTGTCATACATCCTCAATGATATCATTTGCGAAGAAGAAACGTGAATGACGTCCCTCCGTAAGTGAGACACGACAAAATGTTCCTACTCAATCGTGCAATATGCTCGTATATGCGTGGATGTCGGTCGTGGAATTTCTGAGCAGCTGAAACCTTGGAAGCATATCACTAGGGTTACCCATAAAGTAGCCTAGTTGGATGGAGAGGGGAGGGGAGGGAGAGAATCTGACTCTGAGTAATGTCATTGAGATCGGGACGTTCTTAGTCGACCTATTATCGCGCCCATTTTCCAACTGGATTTGTAAAGTAGAAGCTCCGGGGGCAATCAATAGACCAGACAGATCGGTTAGGTCAAAATTCACGTGCAGACAGGGCGCTGGCTGTTCCAACCGCATGAACCATCTTCTGCTAGACTCCCCCACTCTCATATGCCAGTACACACTACTGGGGGATCCCACGAAAGTTTCGTGCCAGCACCAAGTTAAACAACAAAATGGCAGGAAATCTTACGATCTTCAGGAGACAGGTGCAACCGCAGCAAGAGGCGAAAAATCCGATGAAGCAGAGGACAGCCAGAACGGCACCAACCACTATGCAAATGGCTGACAGTCCGGCTAAAAAAGGAAAGAAAACAAAATTCTCTAAGTGGAGGAAAACGGGAGTGATATGATGGAGATTCGTGGGAATCATCTACCCAACCTCCTCCCTTGGCGCTGATGACGCTTGAAGAAGGTGGTAAGACCTTAAAGCGATTAAAATGTCTGCCGGCTAAAGTCGACGATGCCATGACTAGGCCGAATGTTAGGGACCATGCGTAACTGCTGGCACAGACTGGATAGATAAAAAGAATCAGGGTCATCACTGGTGGCCTGTTGGTCGGTATTCTGCCGTGTACGAGACCGGTAAGTCGCGAAGAGGGGGGGGATCAAATATACCTTTATCAACCTCAGACTGTAAGGTATGTTGGTATGTCACCTTTCAGATAATCAGATAAAAAAACTGGTCTGTTCGCCACCCAGCGAAACTCAACGACATTCTGGTCATTCTTTTGGCTTAACGGCGCCAGCTGTACGGTTTGAACGAAGCTTTAGATCTATGCCACCTCCCAGCCTCTAAATCCTTCATAATTTTCATACAAACTTAGCCTCCGAGAGGTAGAACTTCAGTTCTAACTCCGAAATAGAGCGGACAACGGGCCCGTGGCCCAGCGGTTAGGGGCGTGGACTTCTAACTAACAGGTCGCGACTTCGAGCCCCAGGTGTTCCGCACTTCGGGGTTGGATAAGACTGGCTGACGACGGCTAATATGCCGGAAATGGCCATTCCAGTCTCCCTTGTCGCTGTCGGTAATAACATTCTAACTTCAGTTCTCTACAGAGTTTCGAGTTCACACTACCGCATGGCTGCCTTCGTCGGCCTGGTGTGCATGTAGCTGCAGATGCCGAGTCGACTCGGTGCCACTTGGCCAATGCATGCGGTCTGAGCAGGCGTCGCGAGCAGAAGCGCCCGGCTGTGACCTTCGTACAGCTGCCGACGCAGCCACAACGCACCGAAAACTGTCGCCGCGACTTGCGATCGATAAGGTCTTCTGAATTCGACTTCTCCAAACAGCCGCTGCATCATGTGCTGGCGAGTTCGTATTGACCGAAGCACGCAGTAAGAACAAAAACATAATCGATTGTCAGGAAGTAGAGAAATACAGGCGTTAGCGAGTGCTGTCTAAGTTGAATCGCCCTCTCAACAGCCACGAGTTTCCCGGTATAAATTTAGACACTTTGAAAGCTGTCTCGGCTTTATTTATTTTTACTTCGAAATATCTCGAGGACAAGGGTTTGGCTAGTGTAAAGGTATCGTATTGTACTAAAACGGTACTAGCGCCAGTACGCGATTTATGCTCCTAATGTGACCTTTGAACTTGTGTGAGACGGCACCGGTTACTGCGAATAATCAGAGTGACCGAGAGATTGTCACTAAGCCGGTCATTTGCAAACCTCTGTCTTAATGACCACGACAACCTCAGAGACCCCTGACGACAGCTTGTTTGTTTAACGTCGGTTTAACTGATGATGCATTTGCAGTCCGTGGTTAAAGTCTGAATAAGTATTTCGAGATGTCTGACAGTGCGTAGCTGGATCTGCCTAAACCAATTTCAAAGGTGGACTAAGGGAGAGGGGTATGGTACAACTCACTCGAATTTTCCCCAATGAAATTGACGATAGTGTCAACTTCTTCTTGGGAGAGCTTGTCCTCCACAGAGTCAAAGATTTTGCGAACAATGGACTGTATGAATCCTGATGAAGTCTTGAGAAGAATGCCCACAATCGCTAGCGCGATGAATGCAAGCTGCCAAGAGAAATAAAACTGGTTTGTTTAAATGTGACGAAGGTTTCAGCTGACCTTAGAAGGAGGGGATTTATCGGAGCTGATAAAAACATAAATATTCATAAAAAGGAGAAAATGCGGTCACTGGAACAGTGATCGCATTTTATTCCTCTTCTTCTGAACTGCTTCCTGGAACCCACCTGTTTGTTTCTTTTATCAATATCTGTGTCAAATTTCTATCTTTTGTGCTTGGACGGAATTCTCGCAGATGCTCAATACACCTAAATGCAGAGGATCAGCATGAATTCGCAGACGTTTGGTGCGATCGGAATACAGCAGATGTTGAGACTATTTAAATGTGATAAACTGAATACAAATAGGAGGCAGAGGTAACTCGGATGTCCGGATGTCTCGGATGCCCACTACAATGCGTAAACAGCCTTTACTAAAGGGAGGACGTGTTTCTAATTTAGTACATTAACGCAAACAGTGCATTTTCTGACGAAAATTAATGATTCTTAATATCTCCGTGATCCTACATGGCAGTGCCTAGCGCGGAAGGAATTTACATGCTTGCGTTACTTTCTTCTCTTGGTGGATATCAGTGTACGGTAAAAAGCTTACAAATGTGGCATTCACGAATTTGAAATCCAGCTCTTCTATTCACATAAATCCCGCGAAACGGACTAAGAAAACTCGCGTTCTTTTCAGGGTCGTCTTCTCACAAACGTCCTTCGAGTGCGTGCAAAACGCCAGACGCCCCCCCCCGTCTCTCTGCATTTTAAGTGTGCATCTTTAAGATCGTGCTTATCTGTGCAGTGCCTGCCGTTGGCTCCAAGATGGGTGAAATTGTGGCGCCCGACGCAACGGCCGCCCACCTTCTCTGCCAGATTCTCTGGGCTCATTCTGGTAGAAGATCCGTCACATAAGCGACTGAGATATAGGGGGGTGGTGGGTAGATGGCTGCTCAGCTGCTGCGCTTGATCGAATTATAGTCGTTTGGGCTCTTTCTGGTCACTGTATCCTTTATGCAGGGGGAAAACGAGGAGAGGTCATCCTTGCCCGAGGCAGAATATGGCGTTCGGTTGTGACCATCAGTCTGACAGCCGCAACAGGACAAAGCTACTCGAGGACTCTTCTGTCAGGTTCAAACCGACGGACTAAAGCTGAAGCTCCCGTGAAACTGCAGCGAGCACCGACGGGATAGGGTGTCTATTGAGTGTGTGGACTGCTCTTTTCAGTTAGCAGAAAAGGCAAATGTCCAGCTTACGCCTTACCTCACCCCATCTACTCAAACAATACCTGCACTAATTAACCCGTCTACTGGGGCCTAGCTAGCCGAACCAGAGGGGACCCAGTGAGAGGCTCTTGATCCATTTTGGCTTCTTGCATTAGATACGATAGGCACCCATTGTCATTTTTCTAGCAGTAAGGGCCGAATGCCGTCCAGGTCCACGAACCGGGCGGCTTCTGAGTTTACTGCCCTCGTGAGGTATTCAGTGTAGTGGTGGCGTCTGATTTTGGAAAGCCATGCCAAGATCATGAGATAGTAAGGGGTGAACGTTCTGAACGGCTTCAGGATTCTTCTTTTACGACCGAGGCAGAACGCTCATATTGGCATGAGAAGTACTGGTTGTTCCATCTGATATCAATAAGGCAGGATTAGTCGTGGAGGATTTTTTCCAAGCAGAATGGCTGGGATTTTCATTTATCCCTCATCTACCGTTTTGGCGACCTAATGTTAAAAGTAGTGGTCAAATATCATCTGTTGCTAGCCCTGGGAACGTTGATCTTACTGGTAGTGTAACATGTACTGCCAGATGATAATATTTTGCATCAGATTAGTTGGCAAGGAAATAATGTCACCTTTTGTAGCTCGACGGCTGCGACCAGTGATGGGACACCTTGCAATAGTTAAACATACAACTTGAGAATGCTCATTTCAGTGCTGACTGGGAATAACCACCCTGATCCACCGATAAAGGGCGCTCCTCTGGTCATTTGTGGAACTTTTGAGAGCATGTTCCCTTGTTTCTGCTTATTTATGTCAAGGTCTCGACTTTCAACACAGATGCGCCATTGAAAGGACATACGATACGGTCGAATTCATATGCAACAGTCCCATTAAGGCTATCCCAATTCCACGGGCAAAGGAGGCCTTGCCATGGCACGCCACCTCAAATTATTTTTACGAATTTACATGCACTTGCGAGTACATTAGGCAAACGCAAAGGCAATTGGCAACCAGATAAGTTGAGCATCTGCCTAAATGGCTTCTAAATCAGGAAAATACAATTCCTCGTCTTTCAGTCACAAAGCACCTCCTAGATAGCGGTCATTTCATCGACGCAAAAACATCCTTCTGAGTATTAGTTCCGGCACGAAAAACTAGGATACTGCGCTATTTGGAGGCAGCCTACACACGGCAGGAAAAAAGTCGACCTATGCAAACAGTAGGACCACGTGGTCAACCTCAGCCTGTCTTGATAAATCACCGTCCTTCGATTTGCGCATCCACTATGCGTGCAGACTTCCCCATTTGCTTTCCTAAAATGTGTTTTTAAGTTACCATTTTATTGATTAGTCTGCATGCAGTAAACAATGACCTTGTTGTTTTGTATTGATTTTCTCCAATGGAAATTTAAATCCCTGTATCTTTCGCATTCGTTATCTCTGTTATGCAGCGAAAAGTTGCAGTGGATAATCCGTCGCGAAGTTAGCTACCTCTATCAAATTCTGTTGTGTATGCTTGTTTCAAACTCTAAATAAGGCGGTTTCAGTTCTGGGATGAATCGCTCGCCATGACTTCTCCCCAATAGAAATCAGATAGAGTTGAGCGGCGTATTAAAAATGTGCGTTTAGCAGTTTGGTGAGTAACAGACCTACTGACTGGTCCTGTCAGTCGATGAGCGCATAGCTGCAAAAGGGGGTTCAAGACTGTGCGGTCTACGGAGGGGCCTTGTGCAGAGAGCAATGAGGGTGAACACGATCGTCAGATTGACAGTCCCCTCCCCCACTGGGTGACCCAGTGAGGTTAAGTAGTCGAAACAACCCTCTGGCTCGAAGGCTAGACGAGGTCTTTCCAATAACTGACGCTGATGGCGAATAAACTGGTCAGGGGGGGGAGGTGAGTATGAAGACGAGTGTATTGAGGGTTGTCACCCGTATGAATGACATTTAACGTCGTGTCAACTAAAAGCTAGACGTAGACTCCAAAATTAGCAATTTGGCTTTGCTCCCAAAGGTGACAGGTCTCATCTCGTACTCCAAAACGCGTTGATTACACTATGGTATTTACAGGGGATTTTACAGAATTGAAAGGAGGCGCGGAGATCAGTGTAAAATGCTAAGAACATCTTAATGCCCTATAAACTTACGAGATATATTCTAAATAAAACTTATTTTAGACCATGATACGGCCTAGTCGATTTTTAGTACATCAGTGGCCACATGGCATATTACTAGATATGCACATGCTCGGAGATATGCCTTGTCCCGTTGGGTATCTCCGGCATATTCCGTGTTGCACCATTAGCTTAAGCAATAAAAACAGTCTCTCACTTCTAGCAAAACTGGGGTTTGCTTCAGAGGCGCCTATGATTCCTTTCTATGTCTTGATGAGAGTGTCAGCAGCTAGGACAATAAAATGTTCCAAAATCACTCAAAATGGACCCACGAAGGCTGATTCGCCAAAATCTGGAGAACTGAGAAGCACGTTTGTCTCAAACGCTCAGGACGATGGACACAGAGGAAGGGGTGAAAGGAATTAAACACGGAGTGGTGCAACTTTTTGCTTAAGCCCAGCCCATCATCCAAAATACCCCTTGCGAAGATTACTTGGTACCGTGGGTTGAGTGACCAAGGCAGCTGGTAATCAAATGACCGAGTTTTCTTTAAACACACGATTTACTCTGGCGAACTGAAATTTACCCCATTGCATCATGCATGGAAGTGCGTAGTTTACACACTTTAAATGTGCTTTTGGAAAGAAACACATATTCAAACTCGGTGGCAGTATTAACGAGCGTTGAGCGCGCATCGTAGCATGTTGGCTTTCGAGTGAGCATGTTTTCTCACACTACTTAACACGCGCTCCACCGATTCTTGTCGATTATCCTGTGTCAGTCATTTTTTCCCGTAGATGATCATTAGTGGTTTTCCTTAACATAACGATTTGAAAAAACAATGTAGGTCCATAATTTTGAAGCATTGCCCACTCTCTTACGTTCTATCTGAAAGCTTAACATATTTTTGTGGGGTTTCTATGAAGAGAAATTCCGAAATGTGTGTTTTATTTATTCAGGCTTGAAAAGTCCGCACATATAATACAAAAAGGAGCATCCCAAGAAGCATATATGCATATTTATGCATATACATAAGCACAACTCCCAAAGTATTTGTTGTTCATTTAATTCTAATAAAATTCATTTCAAAGTTCAAAGGAGACATTTTAAAAAGGGAGCGATATTTTATGAAATATATCTGAGAGAAAAACTGAATAGGCAATATCAGTGTCCCTTGTCTTTTTAGATTGACGTTTCCGGTATATATATATATATATATATCTGTTGTTGTGCGACTGCCAGCGATGAATCAAAATTGAGCCTCGAGGCACGAAGGAACGGGCACGTCTCGGAACGTGATCGGTGAACGTTCCCCTTCACCAGACATGTATATGTGTATGGGAGCTGACGAAATTGCATGGGGAAAATCTAAATTTTAATGCGCGAGTATTCGAGACTGGTCCTCTGCTAGTCGTCAGACTACGGATGGTGTACTAAATATCCACTAATTAACCTTGTCTGCCAAAGGATTTTACGGTTGGCTGACCTCTACGCCAGTTCGCGTTTACCACACCTTATCATCCCTTTGGAATTGAGCGTGGTTATTTGAATTTTTCCCTGGGGAATTTGTACGCCGTATCTAAATCGACAGGCCTATTGACACATACCTCATGTGGGCATACTGCTTCCAGGAATTCACGACCTTATTGGGCGGGTGCCAGCAATGCGAGTGTTTTCTCGCGAAAATTTGTGACCAGTATTCAGTGTGTCCTGGCCACCCGTGATAGACGCTCTCTTCTCTGCACCGTCGGTAATGAGTAAAGTGGGCAGTTTGCGAAAGTTTCTCTCGAAGACAATTGTCCTCTTTACATCGCTGTCAGAGCAACAGAATTCTACGTGGGTAAAACCGGCAAAAAAACCATCTTAAGGCTTTAAAATCGCTATCCGTTGCGGTCAACGAATGGTGGAAGCCCTCACAATTGGTAAGCACTATTGACTATAAATTCAAAGGGCAGAAACATCGACTGACTACCTGAGCTACTAGGAAGACTGAAAAAAACATATACACGTAGCACACCAGCCGTCAACCACCCTACGCACGCAGCATGTACACCCTTAGGCGAAGTTGCTTACTTCAATTGAAGAGGTTTTATCTACGAAATCTCATGTGGCAGTTTTGATGTCGTCTGTTGTGCTCAAACTGGGAAATCTTATTCAGCCCGTATTCACGAACACCCGTTAGCGGTGAAGAGAGGATGCCACCTGTACCAGGTGGCCATGCATATACTAGACACTGGGCACAACTTTGTGTGAGACAACGCTAGCATTTTTGACGTCTTTCCAGTAAGGAAAGATTGTAAATTCCTGGAGGCGATGCTCGACCATTGTAAACGATGATGTCCACTGCAGCATGGTAGACGCAGGGACGGTGACATACGCGTGAATTAGTTCGCAGCATCTGAAAAGCCTATTCTCCCCAATACACCTGAACCTGGTATCAAGACGGACTCAGGAAGACCGGGATGGGGTGCAGTGGTCTGCACACGATCGAGCGGGATCTCATAGAAGAAACAAAAGAGACCTCAGATCTCATTCCAGTGTGAGTAACATAGAGGCCACTGCGGCCTGACTCTCTGTCCTGAGATTCATCCAGTCAGTTGACAACCTTCGAAGCCGCGACCACCAGCAGACGGTGATAGTTTTAAAATGAATCAGATTGTTTTCCAGTGAGGAAATGTGTAGTCCTTACACTCTCTTCCCTCGCCCTAGCACCCGTCAGCAATCTGACGCACGAATTGGTCGCAAGTGGCTGGCGCGGCGTGATTCTGCACCTAGGCCGGCCGCCACACCCGGATAACACGCACCGTGACCTAATGTGGTCCACGTTTTGGTCCGACGAATCTTCCGCGTGCACGTGACACGTGCACATGCAACTCACGAAACGTTAAGCGAAATTCTGAAATGTGATTACGATCAGAAAGGATTACTCAGACTTTCCTGCAGCATAACCCACGGACAATCAGGGATGGCGTCTGCGGAACGCACATCTTTCTGGTCGCCTACAAAAATCACTGCCGCTGGAAGTGATTACTTTTATATCAGTAATTTTTCCTCTGATTTTCGATGTCTTTATAAATCCATACGCATTCTCAATGGGGCATACAATAAACTATCCTTTCTTATATTCATTTTGTTGTACATCAGTCTCCAACCTCTCTACTCAAAGGAAGGGCATTCCAGTTCATCTGATGGAAATAAGTGCCCTGAAAAACCTGAAAGGCCTACAAACCACCCAGGTGAGGTTACATAAAAACACGTGAAAGATTGGACAGTGAATGGCGGAGCGTGGATGACCCAAATGACCCTAAAGACGTGCACAGCCTGCGAGGAGGCGCCAGTGATGAGGTCAGAAACGAATGAGATCGGAAATGTAGCTTACCCCCAGGACCAGGTTCACGATCGTCACGATGAACTTGAGAGCTGCCGAGATGACACAGCACATTTTGCCTACAATAAGAAGAAGGCGGAATATGCAGATTAATGTATGCTGACGAATGCAAGGACAGATGGTCTGCACACAAAGGAGGATATTTAGACAAACAGCTGAACTTTAGGCATCCTCCGTTTTCCGACGGCTCAGCGTGGTTTTGAATATTGCAAGATGGAAAAACGAACGGACATCAGTCGATGAGCCGGAGTTTTGCTTTCAAATGCTTACGGGCGAATCTTAGGCGTGGAAATTCTGCCGTGGTGCTATGCGTTGGCCGTCATCATAGAAACGTTGATTGGTGTGTTTATTTTGACCTAAACTGGCATCGTTTCCCAGGGAGGGCATGAAAAGACCAAAGAGCTCAGGGCTAATAGAGCCTTATTGTTAGAGTGAGCTACAGTTTCCGACTATAAATGATCACTTGTATTCTACTGCTTAGTAAGCAAGTCGCCGTGTGGCGAAACACCTCACTGATTAGGCAGTAACGCCATTCAGGTGGGGACAGTCCAGCTAATCGGGATCTATAGGAGTTAGTTAGGGAAGAAGTCTTCGCCACCATTTCTGGTGGGGAGACCTAGGCTAGCTGAGGGATAAAAAGGCGAGAGTCTAGACGGATAGACAAACGAAGAATCGGCAATCTGGGCTAATTTGCTATGATCTCCTATCTCATGTTGAAGCCAAGCACAAGCAGTTCACTCGTGAATAGTTCGCTTTGGCAAAAGGCTACAAACAAATAAAAGTTAGAGGGTTAAAAGACCAAAGAAGCTTTCGAGAAATGTGTGTTTTGGTCACCCTCCACCCCTCATCCAAATTCAAGAGTAGAAAATGTTGCCGTTAAGGGCGTCGGCAAATACAAATTTAAAAATAAAACTGGTATTTTATAAACAAATGTAGGGTAACTGACCAAGAAAAAGGAGATGTTTTTGGTGCTCAACGGACAGCGCCTGCTGCGATATGCAGAATGCAAAGGGGAATAATTACGCAACCTTGTTGTGACCTTACTACTCCAAGCCAAACGGACCAATCACAGGAAGGGGTCGAGTGGAGTAAATACTCAAAAAGCGAACCGTGGGGAACGGCGACGGAGACTAGGCGTCTTTCCTGTTGTCTTGGTTACTGACCATGGTAACGCACAAACAAGTTGCCGTTGCGATGTAATCGAAGGGAGGAGGGAAAATATTTATACCACACTTATTTAACTATCATTCTTTTGCGATAGCAAGGTGGTTCATGCGACGATAGAGGGGGGGGGTGGAAGAGCGAATGAAGACATCTCGAGGGCATTAGGCAGCCTAGAACAGCCCTCTCAAATCTTCCTGTTGTTTCGCGAGTGCCCCAATGTTAATGGAAACGAAGGTGGGAGAAATGGCGCAAACACAAGGGGGAATATAACAACTCCATCGCATCGTGTTCCCAATAGCATAGATGGCACTTAGTACATATGGTCTCCAGGAAAAAGCCCTGAGCCTGTGCGCGCCACTACGACAAAAGCATCGAAAGGAATAATCTACCATGAAACTGAAGTTCAACTGACTATTCTGAAAAGGGACTGCGTTTATGTTGAGACAAACGCGACCTGCTAATAGAAGCGGAGAGGCGAGTTCCAGGAAGCGGTCGTGAAGCAGGAGACACTATCGCTGGAACAAGGGTTTTATTAGTCTGACGGTTCGGATTATCCCGCAACCCCCGGCCAAGTACCTAATCGAGCCTTCCACTGCCGCAGGTTCCGGACGGTACTAGCAAGCCGAAAAGTGTGGGTTTAACACGAGCTTTAAACTCTGGAAAATGCAGAATTAAACGACGCCTCGCTAGCTGCATACTTAAGCTGTACAAAAGAAAACCAAGTGTCCACCTTCCGATTCCCCCTGTATCAATCTTGTTTCTCTCACACCAGAGGGATTCGATTAGATCGCAGACACTGTTTACGGTCAAACTTACATAGTTTTATCGATTACTTGATGTCTCTGACCGCGATGAGGATAGACTCGCAAAAGCGTACGCATGCCTTTCCGTACACCAGCGAGTCGCTATTCCACAACACGTGAGACATCATTTACCCTCATCGCGTTAACTCCCCGCCGACGCTCGTATAGTACTTTCCGAAGTGCATGAAACATTCTGCCTGAAATCCACCAAAACACTTTTGAGCAAAAAAGGGTTGCGTGGGGCAAGTCCTAGGACATGCCACGTTGGCTCTTAAGTACAGTGCCCCCGATTACCAGTGTCGCCCGACCGCACTGTTAACATTGGTCAGAGTGTCCCCCTGACTGTCGATTTCGAAGTGAAGATGGGCAAATGACCTCTTTCCAATAGTCCGTTTGGTCCTCACAAAGTGCTGAAACGCTTCTGATCCAACTGGTTTGTCCATGTACTTAAGTTTAGAGGAAAACAGGGCATTTGCGAGTGTTAGCCAGAGTACAGGGCCGTCAGTCATTATGTTTGAGACGATCTAAATGGAATAGTAATCCGTTCTAGGCTAGACGGCATTATTGACTTTTAACTGGGCTCTCCACAGATGCGTCGTTAACTCCTGGACAGATATGCACTCCAACGGACTTCAGTGGATTTACGGCGAGTGACCGATCTCATGAAAAGTTGGCTGAAATTCTGAAATGTGTTTTCGATTAGGAAGGATTACTTAGGCACGGCTGCAAAACCGATTATCTTGCGGCATAACCCTATAGCGAACCACGTCTTCTTTATATTTTATACTCGAAGAAGAAGTATAATCAGGTTTTAAAAAGTTTCTAATTATGAATTTTTTATGGCCGTGCAATGTCCATTCATACAGCATCGTACCTTTACGTTCACCACCACTCTTTATGTCTCAACCAATGCAAAATTTTATGGACTCTATGGTATAGAAGAGTATATGATTTTCTTTGGGCGGAACGCATGCACCCTGTAGACTGAAATCACTGATAAGGTTCCAAATTATTCGGGAATTAGAAAAAAACTTTTAAAACTTAATTATACCCCTTCTTCGAGTATAAAATATAAGGATGACGTGATACTCTACCAAACGACTGAAAGGAAGCATATTTTTGCTCACGGTTTCTATAAAATATTTTTGAATTTGCAAGACCCTCAAAAATCAACGGAAAAAGGGCATGCTGCTTAAGTAGTCGTTTTCTACCTAGTACGATTTCTACGGGAGATTGAAAAGCAGTACATTGAAAAGCCGGCACCTGCCGAGTCCGAAGTATTATAGGGTTATGCCGCAAGATACTCGGTTTTGCAGCAGCGCCTAAGTAATCCTTCCTAATCGAAAACAAATTTCACAATTTCAGCCAACATTCCATAAGATCGGTCACTCACTGTAACTGGACAAATAAGGTCGAACTAGGCAATAGGAGAACCAATTTTAGATCGGCTGGCGGAAAGTGAAGGAAGGAAGTTGAAAAAGGAACCTGTCGTGGTTATTAAAGTGGCTAACCGCCCTGTATACATGAGAAACTGGATGCTATATTTCGAAAACCATCAGTTAGTCAGGACCAGTTGCGAGTTCCTCCATGGCGAAACACTGTCTAATACTGACCCTTACTGAATGAAGTTGTTTTGGGCCAGTGTATGAACAGCGCACTGGTAGTGCGAATTATCGGTTCCATTTTGAATATTTTAGCATAAAATTAGAAGGCCAAACTAAAGGCGCGATTAAAAAAGTTGTATAAAACACATAACTTTTGGATAGGGAGGACTTGAAACCTCATGGAAATCAGTCACTTGAATTCCACTTTTAAAGTTATTTTACGGGAAACAAAACATAATGTTATAAACATCAAGTGCATAGACAACCGACTGTAGCTACTGGATCGAAATAGCCGAAAATGACAAAAGGCATTTTGTTTGAAGGAAGGCCTACATGGTAAAACGCACGAACTTACAGCAGTACTGGTGAAGTACGGACGTGGAGCGAGAATGCCTGTTAGTCTTTTCGACCAAGTAGATCAATTTATGAGCTGTCTCCAATAGGCGCCTAACAAGTAAGGACGTCAGCCAATCACGATGCCGACTCCACTGACTAATGCTCACACAGGCTTGTTACTCGCTATCACGGCTCGCCACCGCCGACTAACCGATCATCACATGAGAGCGCATTTGCATGCTTGACCGCCTCCCCCCCCCCGCCAGCGCGCGACCCCGGCTTGACATATTTTTACACCGAATTCGCTCACATTGGGAGTTTCGAATAAACAGGGAAGCCCTCATCACGGGTCTCGTGATCGCTAGGCCTCGGCCTCTGCCCCAAGCTAACCTATGCCAACACGTTCACAAGTTGAGGTCACATAAGTCGCCTTTCGACCCACAGCTGAGCCGTACTCAGACGTCACAGGGGAGGGGAGGGATTGCCAAAGGAAGAAGACTCGAAGGTGCCCCAGGAGACCGCCTAACTTGACGGAATCTAAACTGCATGTACAAGTTCATGTAGTTATCAGGCTTTTAGTTACGGCCAACACAAGGCCTGAACGTAGGCTATCCTTGTACGCAGTAAAGCTTCTCATTACTGCATCAGGGCATTTTAGGAACACGTATCCTCAGTGCTGGTGTCCCTGGCGTCAGACGATGTGTTTGGTTTTACTTCCGATGGTGATAGTGCTGTCTGAACCTGTACAAACTCCGGGACCGTTGACTAGCGGGTTTACTGTTGTCTGATAAGCAATTATTTTGCGCAAATCAGTCGACGAGACAAAGATATGCTTGCCTTGATCGTCCGGCATGCGACAATATCGATTAACTCGCACGCCTGGAGCTCTGCGTCAGTGCATTTGGCGGCAGTTTAAAGTCCGGTGGTTCGAATCAGTCCCGCAGTAAACGTCTTTGCAGTGTTCTTTGTTAGCCTACGGCCGCAGATCTTGCTGCAACCGAGCAGACATTAGATAAACACCCTCTGTCTAGATGCTCACTGAAATGAACATCCTCCTGATTAATTAAAGTTAACCATTAGCACTAGGAGTGCTACAAATGACTTCATCAGACGCTGTCGACAGAGGATGGTTGTGAAGGTAGTACTGTGCGTTTTTACATCTGGGATAGGGGCAGCTGGGGGAGGGGGGGGGGGCGGTAAGTACGAGTAGGGCAGTACCAGGTCTTGGGAAAATTGCATATGAGACATATGTGGGACGGGTTCCACTGGTCCTACGACAAGACACCCATCCAGCGGATGCGAGAGAGTCATCCTGCCTGGGTAAGGAAAGGCATGGAAAAGTTGCCGATAGAAGCGAATAGGCGAGTTCCAGGTAGCAGTTCAGAAGACGAAGATGCGATCACTGGAAAGAGAAATTTATTAGCCTGACGTTTCGGATTCTCACTCGAATCCATCATCAGAGACATTCGCAGATAAAGGTGATGGTGGCACCAGGAGTGCAGTATTTATAGCACGTGGCTGTCGTTGGACCATATGCGCACTGTAATTAACAGCTTTCGCAATCGCCGCTGGGCTCGTAATTGATGCGATGGTGGCTTGTCAGTCCGAGTCCGAGTCGTTAATGGCCGTGATTTCGTCATCCGTGTTAGATACTGGTATGATGATTGCACGGCAAATTGGCTCACTGTCACTGGAATTATTGTTCGCCCGTGCCCTTCCCACGTGACTGATTCCCCTGCCCAGAGAAAATCTCAGCACGGAATATGGTACCGGGAGGTCAGGGTGCTTGTTGATGGATTGCGGGCCTGAGAACCATGACTAGAGCAGCTAGCGGCTCACGCGGTTGTCACCCC
>CACRXP010000020.1:1892822-2095965 GCA_902702965.1 Spirometra erinaceieuropaei | reverse complement strand
CAGGCCTGCAGATAATTTATCGAAAGCAGACGTATGTTCGCCAAATTGCCTTTCAAATTTTTCAATGAGAATTTTCGCAACTCCATTAAAAGTCTGTTTCTAGAGGCATGCGGGACTGGGAAGGGATTCACGTGGATCTCCCGGCTGCGGACTTCCAGAAGGTGTAACTTCTTGCAAGGCAAATACGGAAACGTTGTATTCTCCAGGTCTGCATACGGTGTTCTAAAATTGAAGAAAAAATCTGTAAAGAAAATTAAATGCATGCGTTAGGCGTCGTCTTACATAAACGTGCTTTCATAGGTGGCCGTCATGTGTAAATTAATGGTAATTACGTTCTGAGCCTGCCAGTATTGTAACCCTCCTCAATATATGTAACATTGGCTCACATTAAAAAGTATTTATGAAAATCAGATCGTTATTTCATGAGTTCCACTGCCCTTTCTTTGTGGGGTGATCAGCTGACGGACTGACAGTCAGACTCAATGACTCCTTCTGTGGACGGTCTCTATGTTAGTGGTACTCAGATAGGATCTGAGTTGTCCCTACCCAATTCTGTGGAAAGCTGTCCCACTGTGCGCGGTCCAGATCGTGTGTAGCACACATAGACCGACCGACCGCTGCGTCCGATCCCCCCTCCGATCGTTCTGACCCTGTCTTGCCACCGGACCCATGTGACTGACGGAGGAAAATTCGTGGTAGATGCAGTGAAAGTCTGCTCTCACTGGTAGAGAAGCGCCTGCCGATCGTTTTACGGAACTCGCTCCTACCGTTGTGCCTTAGGGCGAGCTCTCTCTCTCTCTCTCTCGAGTCCAACCAGCAGCCCCACAAAGGCGCATGATATAGGCAGAATAGCATGACCGACAAAGACAAGATAGACTGGAATGCCCAGTAATACCCAACCCTGAAGTGCAGCACACCTGCGGCTCGACCCCGCGACCTGTCGGTTAGAAGTCCTACGCCCCAAACCACTGAGCCACGGGCTCGTTGTCCTGTCGGTTGCGTTCGGGAATATCCAATGGCAGAGGTGAACTGACTGATCGCGCTACGGCGTTCATTCGTGCCACTGTGTTTCACGGCCCTCTCTCCAGCCCAACCAGAAGCCGCACAGGGGTGCATGATATAGTCTGACGACGGCTAATAAACCAGAGATGGCCATTCCAGTCTCCTTAGCTTTTTTTGGTAATGCTGTTTTGTCCGCTATCACTATAATACAACCTGCGCGCAAGTAATAGCCCTCTGTCAACGCAGCTGTGGGGCACACGGTGGACGGTCGACATGCCTCTGCCGACCATCCGCCTACCTACACAGATTTCCTATTTCAGGACACTGCAGAGTTGTAAAAGACTGCGGTCGAAAGAGACAAGACAGTAGGGGCTCGTGTCTGTCTTATGGCCCTTAAGTTCTGGAGGGTCGGGAGTGTCCGTTTTCCCGACTAAATTCATCTGGCTGCGTTCTGATTTTTAGGAGTCTGAGACATAACTTTGCTTGCACACCCTTACGTAGGATGCTTACAAAATCCAGGGCCAAAAGTGTTTTTACCTCATATAGCCTACCGGCGTTTAGACGCACAGTACTGGGCTCCCCAGACGGTTTATGTCTACAAAAATTCCCTTCGGGTATGTCCACCTCGTTTTCCTCCTGAAGTGGTCAAATGAGCGTACTGGGGAGAGTTGTTGTTCGCCTGTCACAACGGCGTTTTTTCGCTTTTCCATTCAGTACAATTTTCTCATCAAAATAAAAAGGAGAAAAGACAAAGTACTCTGGCTCTGTGACCTGTCACTTTCCCCGGGGACGATAATACACGCCTGCTTTGCAGGCTTTTAGAGAAACAGAGGGAGAAAACGCATTCTCTCTAGAATACGTAAAATGCACTGCAAAAATCGCGCCAACCCTCGGAATTCAACACAAGCGGGACATGCGGACTTCATTTTTTGTCAGAGTGACCAGTTGATTAGAGGACTTTATTTCCTTCGTGGATGCGTGGGCGTAGTCACTAGGCAGCGCCACTAATAGGTAAAAATAAACAAAGATGGAGATTTAGTTTCGGTTGGTCGTGTAATTCGTCTCCTCTATTAAAGCGGAAAAGTGTTTATGAAACAATGCAGAGATAGGGTACGACGGCCTAAATTTAATGGAGCGGTTAATTTTTGGATAAACAGATGTCCACAGAACTCAATTGGATGATTTACGCGTTAAAGTCAGACACGCTGCACATTTTCACCTGCGATTCTCTATGACAGGTTTGAACTGTGAAGTTCATTTACCTGCTCCTGTGGAGCGGGATATATTGGCCGTACAACGAGGCGTCTGGAAAAGAGGGTACGCGAACACATGCACATCTAGCCGATACGAATCATCAAGCCGACGCTAAATAAGTTTTTAAAGTTATCTACCGGGTACCGGCACACTACTCTAAAGGCCTGCGCAAACGGGTGCTAGCCACAGCCGAAGCAGTGGCCATTCGACTAACGAACCCAGCGCTCTTGTCAGAAGACGCTGACACAAGCAGTCTGTCTGCCCTGGCCAACTGCAGGCGGTGGTCGCAAGCCGTGCCGACGCCCTGAGAGCATTCACGCGCACTTGCAGCGCTTACTATCTGACAGGAACCCCTTTTCTCCCCCCTCAACACGCTGACTCCGTCATGCGGGCGGCGTGGGAACATGTAGCCCGATTAACCCTGTCCCAGAGACGCATTTATATTCCTGTCTTCAAATAGAATGATCATTACCCATGTTAATGCATCGGCCTGAGGACGAGTTACCGACAACATATGTTCTTCAACCGGCTCTTCATTCATATGAGTGTGCCGAGAATTGATTGAAGCCTGGGCATCGGATGAGAACTCGGTCAATCGATTTATCGATCTGGCGCCGGCGTACAGAGCCCTTCGTAGTCACCTCCAGTCGTGCGACGTCGGTCGATGATTGGGCCTACGTCGCTTGTTCTGCTGCTGCTACCTCTGACGATGGACTCCTGTACGAGTTTGAAAGCTCAGGATAATAAACGAAGTGTTCCGGTGCTCGACTCTTCTTCTTCTTCACTTGTGCTAGAAGATGTCATGCGTTCAGCACCGGCAAAGCTCTCTCTCTCACAGTGTGCCCGAAAATATTCGCGCGCAACGGGAAGTCTTTCGGCTTGAAGCTTGAACGCAGCTGCCCCAAACAAACGACGACTGACCTGACCGCGAGACCGTCGCGGTAGACGCCAAAACGGAGTAAACCCCGACTGAAACGTTTGGTCGCACTTTCATGTGACTTCCCATCAATGTTAGCCTGCAACAGAGTCGCAGGTGGCCTGCTCATCTTTACAAAAACCCGTGTGAACAAAGTTCGCGAACAAACTGCTACTTAAAACGGCCTGCGCATTTTAAGTAGACGTCTGACGGCAGGCAAAGTACACTAGACTTCCCGTTTAATAGTCCTTTTGAAGACAACAACTGTTTTCTTCATGCCGTTTTCTATAAAGGATCTAATTCTTAAGACGGCTTCTGTTTATATCGTTTCTATAAACGTAACGCGGGTTTTCACCTGTAGTTGCGGTTCCAAAACTTCAAGCCGTACCCTTCCCTTTATCAAAATTATACGACCTCTGGATTACCCTGATGATGCGAAGAAATGGCATTCTGGGTGTTTTTCAACGGAAGGCACACATTAAAAAGTTAGTCTTTTTTATGAATATGGCTGTATAAGGTGGGTGTAGAGATGATTAGCATGGAGAGAACTGTTTAATAATAGTTATGCCTGCCTCAATTATGTACTGGTATTGACTAAAAGCCTGCGTAAATGTTCCCGTCCACGTTTCGAAGATTTCTATGACGAAGGCATCTTCATCGTCTTATTCGATTGGCGCAGATTAGGGAGCGAGTCGTCAAAATAGTTGCCCTCACTATGGTAACGGCATTAATAACGCCTTCACACCCACCACCACCCCGGCTACCGTTGAATTTTGGCTTACCACGGAGGGGATGGGAACGATTTCGCCTTTCCTCAGCTCTGCCATGGTAACCACGGCCAGTCGAGACGGTGATTTTAATCTAAGACCGGTGTGACGCAATCAGTGTCAGATTCCTTCCTGAGGTGAAGTCAGGGTTCCTTGAAACGAGGATGAAACTCCAGGAATTTGTCGTCTTGCCAAGAATAGATGCAAAGTCTATGGAGGCCGGTGTTAGAGTGGTGTCACTGACTGCGGGGGGAGTATATGCTGACTTTTGAGAAACCGAAGTGATGGAAAACTTTCACATTAGGGACGAGTTAGTGAATAATTCGGTCCATTTCAGTTCAGTTTTTCTGAGGGAAGTTTATATACGCCAGGCCAGTTGACCACCTGCCCTTTCCTCTATCATGAAATACCTCTTATCTTTTGGTCCCTCCGTTGACCCCAAAACATCCTTCCGATAGCTTATTTGGACACGAACAACTCGGATATTGTGCTACTTAAAAGGAACCTACATGTGGCGGGAGAAACACGGTCCATGCAGACAGACCACGTGGTTAACCTCAGCTTGTCCTGGCAAATCTTAGTCCTTAGACTTATACACCCCTCTTTGTGTGTAAGCTTTCCCATTTTTCTTTCCTGCACTGCGCTTTTAAGCTCTTATTGTCATTGGTTAGTCTGTGTGCACTAAACAAAGACCTTGCTGTTTTGCATTCATTTTAAAAATATTTCGGTAGTTTTCTTTACTGTTTCCTTACCCCGTGCACATAATTAACCCTTACCTCCGAAAAAGCATCAGATTTAGTCAGGAGGAAAGTAGAAGGGATATTGATGAAGGGAGACCCATAAAACTTGAAGGAGAGGGATGAGGAAATCAATGTAAACGTGAGGCCCTACACCAAATGATGCAATCACTTTTCGAAACAATAGGCTGGCCACTTCCGCGAGTGCCTTTATGTCGTGGGACTTTTGTTCGGAGCGGACACTGAAATGTTCCACATAGGCTACGTCGCATGTGGAGAGATTATTATTGGCATTAGCATGTCTTAGTCTGCTCCTGACGGTATTTCAGATACCCGAATATACAGTGACTGACCGATCTTCTGAAATGTTGGCTGAAATTCTAAAATGCGTTCTCGATTAGGACGGATTACCTAGGAGAGGTTGTAATACTGATTGTCCTGTGGCATAACGCTATAATATTTCGGATTCGGCAGAATGTCAGCTTTTGAAAACACTGCTTTTAAATCTCCTGTAGAGACTGTACTCGGTGAAAAGTGGCTACTTAATTAGCAAGCATTTTCCCATTGATTTTCGATGACCTTGCAAATTAAAATATATTTTATAAAAACCACAAACGAAAATATGCTTCCTTTCGGTGGTTTGATCGAGAATCAAGTCATTTTTATATTTTATATTCGAAGAAGGAGCACAATTGGGTTTTAAAAAGTTTATAATTATGAAATTTTTAAGACCGCAAAATGTCCATTCGAAAAAAATCGTACCTGTATTTTTACTATTACTCCTCATGAAATGTACAACACAGTCCGTATCCATTGCAAAATTTTATGGACTCTGTATGGCATCCTTTTAAAGACGCAGACGAACATGTGATTTTCTTTACTCGGAAGGCATGTAACTTGTAGACAGAAATCACTAAGCGCTAGTGCAACGACTGATCAGGCTCCAAATTAAAAACCGAAACATACTCCTTCCTCGGACATGCAATATGAATATGACGTGATTCTCTATTAAGCAACTGAAAGTAAGCATGTTTTCGTTTATGGTTTCTATAAAATATATCTGAGTCTGCAAGACCACCGAAAATCAATGGAAAAAAACGCATGCTACTTAAGTAATCATTTTTTTCCGAGTACGGTTTCTACAGGAGATTGAAAAGCAATGTATTCAAAAGCACACATCCTGTCAAGTCTGAAATACAGCAGCACAATCAATATTCGACCGCGTCTAAGTAACTCGTCCTAATTGAGAACGCATCTCAAAATTTCAGCCAACATTTCATGGGATCGGTCATTCACTGTATTCTTACATCAACAGAGTTGAGCATTCTCCATGCGCCAAGCCCGGAACGCAGCCATTATTTTGAATAATTTTACGCTTGTACGTACCCGTGAAATTCGTTCTGTTCTAGTTCTGATCTATTTTCAACCACACTCATTCATCACCCACTCTATTTACTTCCTGCCGACCGTGCACCGCATTTGAACAACAGCCAAACTGACCAATCGGTGCGAAAAGGGATGACCTTAGCTGACCGATAATCTGTCAGTTCGCCACCTCACCGCAGTGTGAGCAGTAATACGTTTTGACAGTTCATGGTCAGGTGGGCACAAACAAAAGTAATGGGAAAATTAATTGGAAGGGGTAGTGTCACGACTTCAAGTTGTGTGCAAATAGTGTCGTTAGAGCGGTGTGGCGCATGACCCTTTGATCCATGAGTACGTGACAGAAAGTTGTAAGGAGAGTGTGGTGCGATTAGCATTCCAGAGGAGTTGGGAATGAGTGTTTTGCTATAGCGGAGACGGGGGGGAGTTGGCGTCCGTGCAGAGGGTGGCCGATAGTGAGCGGAGACACAGGTCCTGCTATCAGTGGGCTAGGCCGACACCTGGCCAGAGCAAAGATTGCACCTGTGTGAGGATCTGCTACCGAAAGACAGCAGGACTCCTGATTCTTCTGATCGCAGTTTCCATCGTCTGAACAGATGACCGCTGCAAACGCAACCCGGTGCGTGCGGGGTGATGATTTGAGCGTGAACTAGTTTATGGCGCTAGCAGGCTTGTACAGAATCTGCCGCGCCTCGTCCTCCTTAACTCGCGTGGGTTCGACAGGAGACCGACGCCGGCGCAGTGACTTACACAGTCAAATACTCCGTCTATGCTTTCGCAAAAGCAAGCCCGAGGGAGGAGTAGAACCTCATCTGTGCGGTAGCGCCATGAATGCCATATTCAGAAGGAACCATTAGGCCTGACGATCTGTTCTGGACGTTGTAACCTGCGACGGTTGAAGTGTCATCCTCACCGATTTCTTCGGACCTGACGGTGTATTTATTCCAAGAAATACTCACTGTATGCCGTATTTCCGAGGAAGCATAATGCGCGAACTTTAAGTGAATCCTTCCGAAGAGACATTTTTAAGCACGGTCCGAAATTTGATATGAATATTTAGGCTCAACTCCATCAGCTACTGCGAAATAACCGTGTAATATCCTCAAACCGCCAACAGGCAGCCCATAGTATAGAACTGTGTAATTAGTTACCATACTGACAACACAAGTGTTAGCTTAAAGCCCAGACACGCGTGTTTCGCCGATCTTATGTCGCTGCCTGATGTAGCTGCGAGGGGTTCGGCTCATCAGTGGGTCCCCCAGCCTTCCCCGTGTGTTTTCTGATGTATGAACTCCAGTTTCAACGTGTCTTGTTTAATTTTCGAGGAAATTGATGCGCGAACTTGAAGTTTGTCCTTCCGAACAGACCTTTTCAGGCAAGGTCCGAAATTTGGTATGAATACAGTAGGTGGACTAACACATGAAAAGTCAACCGGAATTTCAACTTCGTTTTCGTTTCAAAAAAGATTGATTAAGTAGGATTGTAAGAGAAATCATCGCAAAGTATAATTCTATAATAATTTAGTCACCTCGGGACGCCAGCTTTCGAACGAAATTCTTTTCGGCTGCATGCAAAAGCTATACTCTTAACTAGCTTAACTAGCATACATTTTTCTTATTGATTTTCGATGTCCTTAAAAATTCAATTATGTTTCATGAAAATATGCATAAAATATACATCCTTTTGCTTATTTGGTCGAAAGTTACGTATTCTTTCAATTTTATACTCGAAAAGGGGTTTAATCCTGTTTTCAAAATCTTTTCGAATTCCTGAGTAAGTTAAATCCTGACCTGCCGTTACACTTTCATTCAGGGTTTCAAAACGGCAAGCAATATCTTTACGCGTGCGGAAAACCACACATTTCTCTATGGCATCAAGAGGAAACTGTATGGGGTTCATAAAATTTAGCAATGGGTTTGAGGCATATTGCAAACTTTACTAGCTATTTTGGTAAATGTAGAGACATGACGTTTTATGAACGGACATTTCACAATACTAAAAATGTCAGAATTATAATTTTTTTAAAACCAAATTAAATCCTTCCTTTGAGTACGAAATTGGAAGAAGACCTCATTTTTTACCGAATGAGCAAAAGAATGAATATTTTTATGCATGTTTTCCATGAAATATAACTGCATTTTTAAGGGCATCGAAAATCAATGAGAAAAATGCATGCAGTTAAGTAGTCATTTTTAAAGAGAATGGGTTTTGTATACAGCCGGCAAAAGATAAGTTCGAAAGCCGGCATCCTGAGATAACTGAATTATTATAAAATTATACTGCACGATGATTACTTTTACAACCCTACTTAATTAGTCTTTTTGAAACGCAAACGCATTTCGTAATTTCGGTTGGCATTTCATGAGTTAGCCCACCTACTGTATTTGAGCTGTAATATCCATTGTTCTTCTGGGTACTCCTTGGGCAATCGGGCCGGTCTTCCAACGCCTCATTCGATCACGTTTCAGTAACATAATAAAGGCAACACAACGAAGGTAGACCTCTGAATAGGGTCATATTATCCTCTGTGCACCATTCAAGAAATTTAACCTGATTTTCTCTTCTTGCGTAAATACGGACTTCATTTTGGCCCATAGTTGGTTCACAGTGAACCTGCAGAAGGATTCAGCATGTGAATGACCAGTCGCGACATTCGAAGAAAGTGTAAGATTGTGTCTTGTTTACATTCTTGGTCCTTTTGCGATTTTTATTGAAATCATTAAGCAGTATCGCAGGTTTAGTGCTCTGAATGCCCATTAGGCAGGTGCCTTTGTTAAAACGTCGATTGGCATATCTAGTAATATGCCATGTGGCCACTGATATGATAAAGTTACACTTGGCCGTATCGTGGTCTAAAATAAGTTCTAGTTAGAACATATCTCGTAAGTATATAAGGTATTAAGATGTTATTAAAAATTTTCCCTGATCTCCGCGCCTCCTTTCAATTCTATACTCTGCAAAATCCACTTCAAATGCCATAGTGTGTTCAACGCGCTTTGGAGTACGAGATTAGACCTGTCACCTTTGAGAGCAAAGCTAAATTGTTAATTTTTGAGTGTACGTCTAGCTTTTAGTTGGCACAGCGTTAAATGTCATTCATCCGGAGAACAAAACCCTCAATACACTCTTCGTCTTCATATTCATCTCCCCCCTGACCAGTTTGTTCGCCACCAGCGTCAGTTATTGGAAAGACCTCGTCTAGCCTTCGAGCCAGAGGGTTGTTTCGACTAATTAACCTCACTGGGTCACCTAGTGGGGGAGGCACTGTCAATCTGATGATCGGATCCAGCCTCATTGCTCCCTCCACAAGGTCCCACCGTAGTCCACACAGTCTTGAACCCCCTTTTGCAGCTATGCGCTCTTCGACTGACAGGGCCAGTTAACAGGTCTGTTACTCGCCAAACTGCTAAACGCACACTTTTAATACGCCGCTCAATCCTATCTGATTTCTGTTCGGAGAGGTCATGGCGAACGATTCATCCCAGAACTGAAACCGCCTTATTTAGATTTTGAAACAAGCATACACAACAGAATTTGATAGAACCAGCCAATTTCGCGACGGATTATCCGCTGCAGTCTGTCGCTGCATATCGGAAATAACGAATGCGAAAGATACAGAGATTTTTGATTTCCATTAGAGAAAATAAATACAAAACAGCATGGCCACTGTTTACTGCATGCAGGTCAATCAATAAAATGGTAACTTAAAAACACAACGTAGGAGAGAAAATGGGGAAGTCTGCACGCAATGTGTGTGTGCAACTCGAAGGACTGAGATTTACCAAAGCATGCTGAGATTGACCACGTGGTCTTACTGTTTACATAGGTCGGGTTTCTCCCGCCGTATGTAGGCTGCATCCAAATAGCTCAGTAACCGAGTTGTTTGTCCTCGAACTAATATTCGAAAAGATGTTTTTGTGCTGACGAAGCGACCGCTATCTAGGAGGTGCTTTGTGACGGAAAGACGAGGAATTTTATTTTCCTGATTTAGAAACCACTTAGGCATGTGCTCAACTTATCTGGCAGCCAATTGCCTTTGCGTTTTCCCAATGTATTCGCAAGTGCATGTGAATTCGTCGAAATAATTTGAGGTGGCGTGCAATGGCAAGGCATCCTTGGCTCGTGGAATTAGGATAGCCTTAATGGGAATGTAGCATATGAACTTCGCCGTATTGCATGTCCTTTTAATTACGCATCTGTGTCGGAAGTCGATACCTTGAACTATATAAGCAGAAACAAAGGAACATGCGCCTGTCGTTGCATAACACAGATAACGAGTGAGAAAGATACGGAGATTTGAACTTCGACAGGGAAAATCAATGTAAAACAGCAATGGCACATCTTAATCGCCAGTTGATGGCAGTTGAGATGTTCTCACCCTTAAAGGGTAGGAATGCTACAACGGGCTTTTTCGGAATTGATTGCTCCGTAACTTTGAGCCGTACAATGTTTCTGTACTTTTTGATGAACCGTGTTGGATATCCACATTTAAACAGGGCTGTTTTGAGGCAAGAAGTTTCAGCAGCCAGTGTCTCAATAGAGCAAATGTTTCTTGCTCTCTAGAAACGAGTGTAAACCAGATTTTGTTTTCGTTGTATCGGCTCAAGAAGTGAAGATATTGACCATTCCACTTATCCTTGTGGGAAACCGATCGCCTTATTGAACCACCTTCCCATCCAGTCATGAGGACATCCAGGAAAGATAGCTTGTTACACTGCTCCTTTTCAATTTCCAATTTGATCTTGGGCTGCAGACTATTCACAGCACAAAGTAGGTCTTCGGCTTACTCATTGTTATCAACAATATAACTTGGCAGCCAGGTCAGTTGAGCACCTGCCTAAATGGTTTCTAAAGCAGGAGAATAAAATTCCTCGGTCTTCTGTCACAAAGCACCTCCTAGAAAGCGGTCATTCGGTTGACCCCAAAACATCCTTCCGAGTATTAGTTTGGACACGAACAACTCGAATACTGCTCTACCTGAAAGTAATCTGCATGCGGCAAGAGAAACCCGACTTATGCAACAGTAAGACCAACTAGTCAACCTCAGCTTGTCCTCGTAAATCTGAGCCCTTTGATTTGCGCAATGCCTCGGCGTGTTAATTTTTTCGTTTTCATTCCTATGTTGTGTTTTCAATTTCTCATTTTATTGATTAGTCTGCGTGCAGTATATGATGACTTTGCTGTTTTATATTGATTTCCTCTGTCGAAGTTCAAATCTCTGTATAATTCTCATTAGTTATCTGTGTTTTTCAACGATAAGCTGCAGTTGATAATCCCTCGCGAAATACAATGGTTCCAATAAATTCTCCTGTCTATGCTCGCTTCAAATTCATCTGGGGAAGATATTGCTCCAACTTAATTTCGTCTCGTGGAGTTGGATTTCAGTTGAAAAGGTAGGCACAAGGTCTCTCAACACATTTGTACACATTCAACTAGATTTTAAAAGGTTATCTTTTCGTCACATCACAGTTTCGCACTTTTTAGGGTACTTTCAGTCCTAAGGTCATTCGGCTTTAATCAGAATACCTCCGGCATTTGGCGGATTAACCTTATTCAGCCACAGCGTATCACACGACGGGCCGGGAAATGGACTTGCTTATTTCACCCGCATGCATCGTGAAAGACCAGTGCCCGTATTTCGGATAAACTAGTTTCAGAAACATCTCACTTAAAACGGCTCGAGCGTTAAGGTGTGCTGAGTCGCTCGCCAATTACTGCTTCCCGAGATGCCAAAGCTGGTCTTATTACCATGTCTCTCGTAGAAGAAATAACAACAAACACAGGGTCCATAGAGCATCCTTTTCTGGCTTACTTGACTTCTCTTGACAGTCTTGACATAACCCCAGGCCTGGAAAGTCCTTACATGGTCTCTTGATTAATCGAGCTTGGACTTAAATACACCGCACCTCGGGTGGGGTGTCCGGACCTTCGCGTCGGCAGGTGGGGAAATTTAAAGTCATGCGGGACCGTCGTTTCAGCAATTCGACGGTGGAAAGAGAGACGTTAAATCCGTTTGACGTGGATTTTCAGACCAGATTCCCTTCAGACGTCCGCATAGTGGTAACCAATCAGCTATTTGAAACGGGTGCCCACAAAGAAGAGCGAGAATATAATAGCCAAGGCCCACTTGACTGCGTTATCACTCAGGCATGCCTCCAAGCCCGGGTCTTGAAATACCACTGGTCTCACTTTACAACCCTTGGGACTGCCTTTTAATGATATAATGATTGTTTTAATTCCTAAGTACCAAATGGACCGGATTCGATACCAGAGTCCTTCCAGAACCGGGGGGTGAGATATAGCATGAATAGCTGACGATGATACTTAAGACGGAACCAATAATTCCCAACTTCCTTTTATGCTTTGGCCTTCCTTTCACATGGATGTTTATTTGCTGCCAGGCGGTATCAGACTGAAGGCTCAAGTCAGAAGGGGAAGAGCACGTTCGGTTAGCTCAGGTCACACCTTCGCATGACTCTATCCCAGGCTTACTTTGCCAGTTCCCGTATGTCTGTCACACAATGAGGGTCGATTTTCGATTTTTTTTACCCTGGTAACTAAGGCACCAAAACGAATGCCCAGAGAACATGACCTCAGTTCTTGCGTGAATGTCCGTCGACTACTGCCAACACAGTAGAACCACTTCTGATGGTAGAATGTGAACGCAATTTCGTGTCAACAGTCATCTGTCGCTTTTTTTCACTTAGCAACTGGCGATGGGGGCAAAACCTCCATCTAAGTCACGGATAGGGTTTCAGGAACAGGCATCTCCGTTTTAGTCGCAGTGATAGCCCTCTGGCGCCCGATGCCCTTGTTCTTTGATGGGTGTCCGCTGAAGTTCGCGACTTGATACGGTGCTGGCGATGAGGATGGAAAAGTTTAAAATTCATGCCTTAAGAAGGAGAAAAACTGATTGATGCAAATAAAACAATGTTCAGCGGACAATTCACATGCATTTTAGAAGCTGTCACCAAAAAGCAACGAAAGGAAGAAGTACTGGCCGCAAAGGGGCGCAGTATTTAAATGACGCTTACATTTTGAAACCGCACACCTGTCCCATATTCTTCGTAAGTATTCGGATTTGGCGCCATAAGAACTGAGCTCACCAGACTCTAGTCGTTAATCGTGACGAGTTCCACGCCGTTATTGACAGATGGCCTGATAATTGGCGGTTGGCCTGATAATTGCTCAAACATTTGGTTCACCAGTACTCTCAGTGAAAGCAGCGTTCACTCGCGTGCTCCCCCGTGTCGCCAGTCGCTCTTCACAGTCAGAATCTTTGCAGTGCATGGGGGGGGGATCGTTGCTTTTGCTGACGTATTGTAGGCTGGAGATCCAAGACTGAAACGGCTATTGCCGCTTCCCATGAGGATTTCCGTCGCATCGAACTTAAAGGAGTGAGCCACGGCGGTCAAAATAAAATAGGTGGAAAGTCCTTACAAAAATTTCCGGTGGCTTTGTTTACAAATCCGACAATATCCTCAAAGAAAATATCTTCTTGAAGAGGGGTAAACATGCTTCTTCGGCTCTACTCTTGCACAACTTTTTAGCATAGAGCACCGTGTAGACACCAATCCGACATGGCATCGCAGCGACGGAGTAATGACCATCCGATAGGCGGCCTGAGTTCTCTGGATTTAAAGTGATTTCTTCGAGGCCTACGAACCATACTCACGCATCACATTCGCCTATGGTTTAAAATCCACCATGAGAGGGCGTTTCGCTGTATCCCGCTGAATTGCCAAAAACGTTACTCTGCAGGTATTATTGGAATTCGCCACAGAAGAAAATCAGATATAATGAAGTGAAACACAAGAACCCTCCCCCCACCACCAAAAACAACATCACCGTAATATACCGTATGGTCCATATTCTTTGAAGGACTTTATGAGCCCCATACGACTTCTTCATGAGAATAGTATAGAGAAACGCATGATTGTCTCTACAATTGAAATTCTAAGCACATGTGGAAGGGTAGTTGGAATTCAAACTACTGGTGACCAGCTAACTTTTCTAAAACTAGAAGATTCTATTTTGCTGAGCAGAAGATTTACATATGACACAACATACTGCCAAAGAAGAATACTTGTGTCTGGTTTCCATGGCAAATATTTGAATTTACGGGGCAGTCGAATACCATTGAAAGACTTCATACTACACAAGTAGTCATCTTTTCACAGAGCGTGCTTTTCGCAAGCGGGCGAAAAGTGACGCATTGAGAAGTCGGTATCCTGGTGTGATTGAAATATTTTAGGAATATGTCGCTCGATAGCCAATAATACAACCCCACCTAAGTAAACCTTTGTAACCAAAACCTTATCTCGGAATTATTTTTAATACCGAGTAAGATTTGCAACACAATGTAGTAATTAATGCCCTCTCAGTCTACTTCGCACAGAGACTAAAAACTCTTTTGAAGAAGGAGGCACGATCGCTGGGACAAGAGTTTTATTAGCCTGACGTTTCCAATTCCTGCTCGAATCCATCATCAGAGACAAAAGCAGATACGAGTGGTTCACGCACAAGCGGCTGCTGTTTTTATAGCATGTAGTCGCCATGCTACCGCATACCAATGAATATTCACGGTTCCTCCCCTCATCAGGTATCGTTGCACGTGGTGTGATGACTGCTTGATGGCCGACATTGGCGTCGTTAATTCATGCAATTTCATCACGTGCGTTGGATGTTGGCGTGATGATTGTTCGACCATCTGACGTACCGACCCTGGTGTTGGGAAAAGTGTTCACTTGTGCGCTCCCTGCGTGACTAATTACTCCACCTAGGCGAAGTCTCAGCACTGAATATGTAAGGGGAAGATCATTGCACCTGCTTATGGACTGGGGGCCCGTAAACCATGACTCAAACAGCTTCCGGCTCACGCGGTTGTCAACTCTAGCGAGCATTTCGGCCTCGTCGAATTTGAATATGTGGCCGGATCTCGTCGAATGAGCCGCAACTTGAGAGCTGGCGTCATTTCTGCGCACCGCTGCCGCGTGTTCGGCCATTCTCGTTCGGAGCTGTCTTCCGGTTTCTCCGACGTAGTTGCTTTGTCCGCAACTGCACCAGATCCGATAAACGACTCCAGACGTTTCTAACCGTGGCAGTGGGTCTTTCGGTTTCATGATCAGACGCCTGATGGTTGCCTCCGGTCTGTGTGCCACTCCAACCCCAAGTGGTGCGAGAAGACGGCCGACAGCTTCCGAAACGTTCTTAACATACGGAAGTGCCCGCCAAGACTTGGTGTCTGTGCGGTTATGCCTTTCGTCCCTTTTGCGTATGCACCGGTTGACGAAGTTGCGCGGGTAGCCATTGACTTTGAAGACCCGTCGGAGGTATTGTAATTCGGTAATCTTGTCTTCCAGCTCACTGCAGTGCGTTTCGACACGCCGATAGAGCGTCATTACACAAATACCTTTGGTGCTGATTGGGTGGTTGCTGTTGAAGTTCAGTACTTGCATCGTATTTGTTGCTTTCCTGAACACTTTGGTCTTTACTCCATCACAATATTTGCGGCATACGCGGACATCCAGGAAGGCCAGCTGGTTGTTCTCGTCCTCCTTCATCGTAAATTGAATGTCCGGGAAGACCGCACTCAGATGTTCCTTGAAGGTCAGCAGTTGATCCCGGTCGATAATGACGAAGGTATCATCCACATATGGGACCCAGAACTTCGGTCTGTGGTGTTGGAAGACCAGCGACTCTAACCGTTGCAGGACCGCCTCGGCGATGAACCCCGAAATCGGCGAACCCATTGGTGTGCCCTTCACCTGTTGGTAGACTGTCTCATCGAACGTGAAGTACGCCCTGAGACAGAGCTTCAGGAGCTGAAGGACTTGGGCGCGTCCAAGACGATTCTCCATTTCATCGTATTTGCTTTGTAAAAGCAGCTCGATTGTCTCGATCGCCAGGTCCTGGGGAATAGAAGTAAAAAGGGATGTAACAGCAAAAGATACCATGACCTCATTCGGATGGAGGCTTACCCCTTTGAGTTTCTCCAGGAATTCTGCTGGCGAAGAGACCGTGGTGTTTGGCTCAGCAGTCAGGAACTTGGGACGCCGGAACAGCCACTTAGCCAGTCCGTACGTTGGAGTCCCTTTGAGCGACACGATGGGTCGTAGAGGAGCGCCGTCTTTGTGTACCTTAGGGAGGCCGTAGAATCGGGCCAAAGCCGTATCTTGGGGTCTCGCCATGCGTCTGTCTGTCGGTGTTATTGCACCTGAGTTCTCCAAATCCAATAACTTAGCATTAATTTCGCAAGTCAGCGCTTTTACAGGGTTCGTTGCACATGTGACATTGAACTGTCGGTCCTCCAGTAAACCTTTGGTTATTTGAAGGTAGTCTGTCCTGTCCAGCACAACCGTGGAGCGTCCCTTGTCCGCTGGCACGATGACCAAGTCTTTGTCGGCCTTGAGTTCTCTAAGCGCATCCCGTTCGACCTTGGAAAGCACTTCCCACGGCCTGTGGGCCATTAGGAGGGACGGCACTTGGGGTCGGATGAGGCTCTTAGTCGCCTCCGTCTGACTAAAGACTGATTCCACTGCTTCAATCATGTTAACAGGTGTGGCATCAGCCGTGTTAAATGAAGGTTCGTGTCGTAAAATCTGCATATGATCCTTCGTCAGCTCCTTTAACGACGGGTTGTGCACCAGTTGGTCGTTTCTGGCCAAATCCACGTTAACCAACTTTGCCATAGCGAGCAAGTGTCCGAGTGAGGTGCGGTTAGTGCCGGTTGAGGGCCAGATGGCTGCAATCCAAGAAGCCAAACCTGTATGAGAGAGAGGGGGGAGAGTAAGGAGGGGCGGGGGGGGGGAGAGGAGTCAACCATATGTGACCTGCCCTGACGGACAGTTCAACCATCGTGACAGACAATATCAATCGTGTGCTGCACAGCAGAATGAGTGCATGCACGGCGACTTGTGCATGAGTTAGTCTATAGTGGTAGTAGACTTGAGAGGCGTCTACAGCACTCTCTCCCCCTCCCCCACCTGGGCTCAGTGTCATGACGTAGTCAATAAGACCGGAGGCAGGAGAGGGCGCAGGTTGCCGGCACGACCGGGACCCAACACCTAGGCGTACCACCACACCCCCCAGGTCCACAAGAAACACTTGACCGGGATGTAAATCAAACAGCAGCAATGACAGGCCACAGGGATCCCAGGTGGCGCGACATGAGCCGGCAACTGGGCCTGCCACAAAACCCCGAATTTTGGCATTTGTTATGGCTGGGGGGCATTGCCGATAGTGCCGGCCAAAATCCGATTTAGCCCCCGTGTTGGTCCTGCCCATCTACCACGTGACCCGTTTTAGGGTCCCTGATTATTATACAGCCAGCACACATTGAATCACTCCGTATTAACGTGTGAAGTCAACCGCCTGGGCCCAGGTCACGTGATTTCGCCCACCTGCACGGTAAACACACGTTCTGTTCACTAAGCCACGCCCCTTAGCCAATCTGTTTTCCGACGCACGGGACTGCTGGTTGCCGTCTCAACGGGTGCTGTTGACACGACGGTGGAGCCCTGGCGGACATGGTAGGACCTTATTCCCGTGCGGAGGTGTGCCCCGTCACGTTAGCGCCTGGCAGGGGGGGGGAGGCAGTGGTACCAGCCAACGCCGTAGTAAGTACACACTTCAGCGGCGATTGCGTTAACGTCCTGACGAAAAATTCCTTAGGGAAGTAATACACGGCCTCCCTTACGTGCAGTTTATACCCTGGTGGTATGTTAAATTCACGGCGTAGACTGCTGTCTCATAAAGAAGTAAATATTTTTGGATAAAACTACTGTCAAGTTAACCACCGAAGGCGTGGTTACTTTGATCAGTACCGTAATACGCCGCACCTTTCATGAACTAGTGAAATAGCTTTAAATGAAGGTTGCCAAACCTTGGATTGCGTGAGCTGTGTCAAGGAAGAGCAGACCAACTTGCTGAAGCGAGAAGAGTGCAGTTGTCATCCGGTTTAACCCGAGTTACAGGCAATTTGGAATTAGATTGTACCTTTCGTCTGCCATGCTGTCACGGAAATGAAATTCACCAGGAGGAGACTGAACCATACCGGGAAAAGTGACGACAGTCTCTGTCGCTGATGTAAACGGTTTCCCCATGAGGACGAAGAAGCAATCAGAGATAGAGAAGAATAGCGAATACAGTTTGTACGAAATTCAACTCCCATGCCATCGTGATCCTGTTGATTTGAAGAGGGCCACGTTTAAGCCCCCTGATGGTTAAGCACTTATTATGGACACGACCGGGCAGTTGAGCATCGGGTACGAAGTTGCTGCAACGGTGACCTTAATGCCCGACTCTTTAATTCCTGCCCTAGAAGCTTTCTTTATCCTGCCCCCCGGAGGGGAGGGGGGGGCACTATATCAAGCCCAGTTGTTAGACCTCACACCATGCTCGGTCTCAACGTCCAGAGTCAGCGGTGACGTGTGTACATTTCAGCAGGTTTTGAAGCATGAATCAATAGCACCCAGCCAATAAAGGTTATGCTCTTGTGTGTTCGACAGAGAGTTTTCAATCAAATGCGTGCCAGGCTCGCTTGGAGATTGGCTGTATAGTAGATAGTTTTTGTAATCTACTCAACGTGAAGACGAGGCACTCGAATCCCTTTTGCTAGTTGATCGCTTGCGCCGTCTGCGTCCCAGCCACCCGGTTTGCTAACAGCGCGACGTCGATCGATAGTTCGGTCTTCATCGATTAGTCGCAGCCTGGACGTGATTCAGGCACACGCCCGCACATCGTTCTGATACAACTGTCTACTCTCGGCTTGGTGGAATGAATGACGTCGCTGCCTTTTCGCCTAATTGCACGTTCAATATCTTGGTAAAGGATTGTCCTTCTAATTATGTTTGACTGACATTTGTTTTTTGGAAACTTCGCGTTGTCAACTAATAGAACTGATGTATGTGGCAGAAACTAGTTCACACAGGGGTGCATTAAACAGGGACTAGCATATATCGGTTGCTGTCCCGAGATTTTTTTGTTTATATCGGTTATTTTCACATTGTCAAACGCTCGATTACATCGAATCTCCCCAATACAGTGTCAACCCCATTAAAGCAGTAGTGGTCTACTCCGTCTGTTGTCCGGGTTTCGAAGGAAGATGTTTTCCTTGAAGTTCGGCTAAGTTACCAACCTGCCGACCAATCGGTTACTAGTAATTTGAGGTTAATCCAGTCTTCAGACTGCTTGTGACGAATGTGAGAAAGTTTCGTCAATTTAAGTCAGTAAAAGACTGAACATCTCCGCATACATCTGCGCCACTTCCTGCAGTGACACTTTGAAGGTTATTTGGACGACAAGTCTAGCACTCCAGGATTCTCCCTGAAATCGATCTACGCTTTCCGGTCTTTAAAGTACTTCTGCAGTCACCGCAGCGTGGTGGCCAAGATAGTGAATACAACCTGTGGGATAAATTCGGATTGAATCACATTTACCGCAATCCGTAGCGAAGGAGCTGATTTGTTTTCCGTGCAAGTCTATTCTAAAAAAAACGTGAAATACAAACGTGCTGCTAAATTTTTTGTGGCCAAAATACCATGAAGTTGACTCGAGAAATCTCCTTGGTCTACAACGCAGGCTCCAACCAGTAGCTTACAAATAGTCAAGTAGTTTTCTTCTGTGGATAACGGCAATCTAATTAGTCAGACAAAATGTTGCTAGTAAACACTATCGAAGCCTATGGACGTCATACAAGTTTATTCGGATTAGACAGTTTCAGTTACTTAGGGAACCCTGCTTATGAAGTCAGTTATGTGTCAGAATAGGTGGTTTCTATGCGGTTGGCAGGGTAGCTGGATGCAAATGTGTGTAAACTCATAGCCCCGATCGGACCCTCTGAGCTTAAGCGGTTTAATCACTGACTGCACGCAAGCCTTGAACTTGCTCGCGTGGGTTTTAGGCCCACCTTGGTCGCAGAGTTTTTACAATTGGGTCTGATGCGTCACAAATGCGTAGTAAAATATGCTACTGAAACAATTAAAGTAACACATTAATTCCGCCATTTGCTAAAGGGGCAGTTTACCCTAGCTCGTCGCTACGTGACTGCCATCCTTGACTTTGAACCTCGATTCCAAGGCAAAACGGCATTGCTAGCATTCCCTTCAGCGATCATGATAAATCAGCGCAAGTCACCACCATATCACTAAAGGCATACTCAAATTCCCACTGTTCGACACAGTTACAAATTCATAGATATTTTGGCATATTTCGAATAATTCATATTGACCCAACTCTGAAAAACTCTGCGCCTCGGTGGGATTCAAACCCACGCCGTAAGGGGAAGGCTTTAGTACAGTCAACGCTCTGCCAAAATGTTTATGAATTACGTGAGCCTGGTAGTCATCTGGTGAATTCTAGGTGAATTACTTAGGAAATCCTACTTGGGCAGTCAACTTACTGTACCAGATTTGGTGGATTCCAGACGTTGCAGTAGGTTGGGCGGGTAACTTGACCCAAATGTGATTAAACTCGCGTCGTCCGGCGGGACCTCGTAGTTCGAGTGGTAAGAGCGTTGGCTGTACTAAAGCCTTCCCCTTACTGCGAGTTTTTCACAATTGGGTTAATATGAACAGTTACAAATGTTCTTGACGTTTGAAAATGAGTCTAATAACCATGAAATGGTTAATCGGAATTCTCCTTTTCATAGTGGATTACGTTTTGTGAGATAAACTCTATAGACTTGATATCGCAAATAACAAATAGTGAAAGTGCTCCGAAGAAGTGACCTTTGGACGCAACTTGCAGCAAAAGTTCGCTGAAGTTTGAACTATCTGAGTTTTTTCCTTCCCTATTTTTGTGGCAAAATAGGGTATTTTATGCGCAGTGAAATAGATCCTTTACAAAACAAAGATTCACTTCACGATGTCCGTACTTTCAAGGGGAGAAGCGATTTCAATTCCGCAGTCTCCACCAATTTTCTACGACCGGAATATTCGTCTCAACTTGCGAGAATGATCGAACCTTTTATTAGTTGTTTGAACCTGCACACGAAGCAATTGAACGACCGTATTTCGCTGTAAAGCACGATGGAACGTTAGTTCTATGGGCTCACTTTGCGGAGCACATGCCTGGGCTTCTAGGTTGTATCTACGCTGAGAGTAAGTCGGAGGCACTTTGAAGTGCTGGAGCGTCTTATTAGAAGATTATGACCTCTGCAGCTGTAATTGGCATTAAATGAATTACCGAAGACAGGCATTTAGCGAGGTAATTTCCCGAAAAAAAGAGACTTGCTCTATACAGCAGAGCAGGTCGAGAAACGTCAAGCCACAGCTCACATGATTGAATTGTACAACACGTAGCAATAAAGACCGAAAGGACTCGAACCCCATCTTACCACGTGCCCTCATACTCAACGCTTAATCAATCATCCTCACACCCTCGTCGACCCCCCAACGCGCAGTAGAGTCTTCCTGATCATGTGGCATTCTGCATCGTTACCAAAACCTCTCACCACCGCGAAACCAAGACGCTTGTTCCAGTTTGTCAGTAGGGTCTGCATCGTATCTCGACAAAACTGGCAGAAAGCCCAAAGTCAGACATGCATTAAGTGATGTACGTTATGGAATATGCGTAACTTGACTAAAAAAGTACATGTCCAATAGGAATCAGGCCCGATGGCGCTAACCAAAGCTCCGAATCCGAAGAGAATTGCAGTCACTTAAGAGAAATCACGAAAAAAGCAATAGACTGAGCATTCTGTTGGTTAGAAATAATTCATCTAGGGCAGAAATACCAAGAGCGTAGCAAAGATGCGTTTAGCAGGTAACATCAGTTTGTAAAAGTACAAAAGGCCTGCTCAAGCGGATACCGGCAAGGACTGGTTACGCTAATGAGGGGCATTGAAAGGAAAGTAGATCGAAGGAGGATGCTGAAATCGTTAAGTGGGAAGGTAGCCGAAGATAAAACGGAAAAGAGCAACCTGATGCATGACGATTCCGCCGAACGAATGAAGCCCAGCAAACGACCTGGCTGTCAGGATACGCGGGGCAGAAATATCCCAAACCTAACGCTAATTCTAACCATCACCTCAAAAGTAAACATAAACCTTGACGTATTTATAGACCTAACGCTAACCCTACATGCAACGCTAACCCTGAGCCCAACCTTAGCATTGAACGTAAACCTAAATCGCAATCCAAACCCCAACCCTAGCCGTAAACCTAGTCCGAATCCCTAAACTTGACACAAGCCCTAGCTCTAAATTCACTCCCAGACCTGACACTTACCCAAGCTCCGAACCGAAACATCAGGTTGCCCCTTTCCGTTTTAGCTGTGGCTACTTCCCCCCACTGAACGATTTCAGCACCATCCTTCGGTTTACTTTCCCTTGCGGTGCCCCCCCGCCATGGCGTTTATAGTTGGGACCCGGATAGCGTAACTGATTGTTTTCCAAAAAGAAAGGGGTCTTCTCGAGATAACGGAATGAGCCGAAGTTAGATGTCCGCAAAGTAAACATAAACCTTTGCGTAGTTATAAACCTAACACCAACCCTAAACTCAACGCCAAAAGTAACCCAAAAAAATAAAACAAACCCTTACTCTCACCCTAGGCCTGACAGTAACAATAAACCAAACCCCAACCCTAACCTTAGCTGTGACATTGAACAAAGTCCTAAACCATAATCCAAGCCCTAACCCTAGCCGTTAACCTATCCCTAATATAACATAAACGCAAACCCCTAAACTTAGCAAAAGCCAATTCTGAGCCTGACACCAACCCAAACCCTAACACCAACCCTACCTCTAAACCGAAATATCAGGTTGCCCTTTTCAGTTTTAGCCTTGCTTTCTTCCCCACTAACGATTTCAGCATCCGCCTTCGACTTACTTTACTTCCACTGTCTACATTGTGCTTACACTTGAGACAGCGTAACCGATCCCTTCCCAAATACCTGAGTAAACAGAACAGCATAGGTGAAAGTAATGTTTTCAAAGATTCTTTTTGCACACATTGTTCTTGAATGTCCTTCAGGAATTTATATGACGGGAAACGTAACAATTGGCCAACTGTCTAATGTTTAATCACACATTACAAAGTGATATTAGGAAAATTCACAGTGAGTTTTCTGTTCATGTGTCGTGCGAGATGTTGTGGACTTCGCTTGATTTTGCGGATGAGGGTATCATACGAATAAAATCTACAAGGGATCAAACGCTCGTTAGTGATTATGGAAATGAAATGTGATAAACAGATGCCATTGTAAACATACAGTAGGTGGGATAACTCATGAACTTTCAACGGAAATTCCGAAATGCGTTGTCCTTTCGAAAAGATTGATTAAGCAGGGTTGTAAAACTCATGAAATGTGAACCGAAATTCCGAAATGCGTTCTCGTGTCGAAAAAAATACTTAGGCAGGGTTGCAAAATTAGTCAGCCTGTAACATAATTCTATAATATTTCAGTTATCTCGGGATGTCGGCTGCTTTCGAATGAACCTTCTTCCGGCTGCATGCAAAAACTACACTCTGTAAAAAAGGACTGCTAAAGAAGCATGATTTTTTTCTCATTAATTTTCGATGTCCCTAAATGCCCAATAATATTTTACGGAAACCATGCCTGAAAATATTCGCTTGTTTGCTCATTCGGTAGAATATTACGTCTTCTTCTAATTGTATACTCGAAGGAGGGTCATAATTCGGTTTAGAAAGAGTTTCTAATGGTGGAACCTTTAAATACCAAGAACTGGCCGTTCGTAAATCGTCATGTCTCTGCATTTACCAGGTTGGCTTGTAAAGCTAACAATATGGATCAAATTCACT
This sequence comes from Spirometra erinaceieuropaei, assembly GCA_902702965.1. NCBI lineage: Eukaryota > Metazoa > Platyhelminthes > Cestoda > Diphyllobothriidea > Diphyllobothriidae > Spirometra > Spirometra erinaceieuropaei. The sequence goes on along the minus strand of CACRXP010000020.1, from coordinate 2,072,143 downwards.
GCTCAATTTTATGAACCCTATATGGTCGCACTTTTTTTACCATAGAGAAATGTGCGATTTTCTACACGCGAGAAATATACGGCCTGTAGCTTGGAAACCCTAAATCCAAGTGTAACGGTAGAGCGTGTTCACAATTTTTCGGGAACTGGGAAAGTTTTGCAAACAGAATTATACCCTTCCTTAAAGCATAAGATTGGAAGAAGATGTAATTTTGTACCAAAGGAACAAAAGAATGAATATTTTTGTGCATGTTTTCCATGAAATGTAATTGGGCATTTAGGGGCATCAATAATCAATGAGAAAAATTCATTCTAATTCAGAAGTCGTTTTTTACAGAGTGTAGTTTTTGCATGCAGCCGGAAGGAAGTTCATTCGAAAGATGGCATTCTGATTTAAATGAAATATTATAGAATTATTTTGCAGTCTGACAAGTTTTGCAACCCTACTTGATTAATCTTTTCTAAACGAAAACGCATTTCGGAATTTCGGTTGACATTTCATGAGTTAGCCCACCTACTGTGCGTCTCCTACGTAAAATTGCCGTGCGCCTTTTGACGAGATTTGGGACTACTGAGTTTTAGGGTACCCTTGAAATACCACGTAATCCTTTTACGGTTCCCAGTCGACTGTCCGACGCAAACATCGAAATAAAAAAGTTCTTGAGAGCTTTTGCCCAATCGCGGAATTTTCCGGAATTAGTTCTATATATATATATATCATGACAGTGGGCGCTCGCCGATCAGGTTACGGAACATGCTCGTTCCGTTGTGCCTTGGGGCTCATACTACAACGCTCGCAGGCAGTCGCACAGTGACTAGTAGTAGACACAGATGAGCTGATACCGACAAAGACAAGGGAGACCGGAATGACCATTTCTGGCTTATTAGCCGTCATCAGCCAGTCATACCCAACCGCAAGTGTGGATCACTTGAGATTCGAACCCGGGATCTTTGGTCATGGAGTTTGACGCTCTACCATTGAGCCACGGGCCCGTTGTCCTGTCGGTTGTGGTCGGGAATATCAATTATGGCAGTCGGCGCTCGCCGATCAGGTTACGGAACATGCTCTTTCCGTTGTGCCTTGGGGCTCATACTAGAACCCTCGCAGGCAGTCGCACAGCGACTAGTAGTAGATATAGATGAGATGGTACCGATCACAACCGACAGGACAACGGGCCCGTGGCTCAATGTTAGAGCGTCAGACTCCATGACCAAAGATCCCGGGTTCGAATCTCAGGTGATCCACACTTGGGGTTGGGTATGACTGGCGGATGACGGCTAATAAGCCAGAAATGGCCATTCCGGTCTCCCTTGTCTTTGTCGGTATCATCTCATATATATATATATGGCAGACGGACTATATTTGTAGACTCGTACGTGCATGTAACATTGCCGCCAACAAAAACATATTTTCACAACGAAGGTCTGTAACGGTTGTGCCCCTGAGCAATTTCAAGACCTCTGTCAATATGTATGTGGTATTTAGCCGATGCGTGCCCACGAACTTCAGCATTTTTCGAAGAACAATGAAAGTAAAAGTCAGAACTTTTTATTACTTATGAAAATTCTTGAAAGAAACAAGAAAATTCACTTTTTTACCACCTCAGAACTATTCTCAATATATCAGAAACATGTTCTACTATCAGAAATGCATAACGGAGTAGTCATCGTAATACTATATTCTTTATTAAACTGTTAAACTTGTGCCTATTCTCTTCTAACTGACGTATTTAAGAAACTAAACGGCACAAAAAGCACCTTATCATACGATGAAACGTACAAGTGACTCTTTAATAATGGGCCTTTTCGCGGCTGCTTTTGTAAAATTCACAAATGCCTGGAATATGAGGACATTAAAGGAAGAATTGCCTGTAGGGCTTTAGGACATGAGAGTGCGCAGATTTAGAAGCGTGAATTTTGAAATGTTTAACAATTTCTGGTTTCCTGAAAATGACATTATATTTCACCGCCTGCTTCACATGACCTACGGGGATGAGAAAGTACATTTTCAAGTGGACGAAGGTTGTCTTTTAAAAGCATTTCACGCTAACAAAAAGCACGCTAATGCACAACTATAATATAGGACAAACATTGTCAAAGGGAGTTGCCTGAATACAGGTTGATATTGGTTACCGCCCAAAGTTGTGAAATTTACCCTTAGATAATTTCTGTATGAAAATGATATTTCTTGAAACAGTTAGGCGAATAACAAAAGTACACAAAGTTTATGAGTTACCTGTACCGTTGTAGTCATAGCAATTGTTTCAAAGCTAATTCACTCGTACGGTGCTCCATAGAGTTGCTTTTTACCTTTAAGTTGGTCGACAGGACGTTTCTCGTCTAACAAACCTGCTTCTTAAAGACTTTTAAAATGTAAATCTGCGAACCTTCATCCAGGTTTTTAAAAGGTAGGTGAGGCGTTTCTCGAAATCTATTCAGCGAGGACTAACCTATCGGGGCCACGGCAACTGACCAAATGTGCAAGGCCGTCAAATATACAGCTACTCACTGCGTTTTTCGATGGCCGAATGTTTGATTCAGACTGCACATTTGTGCCAAATTAGCCAGTGCATCGTTGTTCACACGACGATAACCACTTTGGCGTTAGAGGATAATCTCAGCGCTTTTGCTGCGACTCCTAAGTCAAGACTGGGTTGGTCCTTTCATATTTTTGATCGAATTCGGCCACTTCTGACATTCGAGTGCTCCAAGCATCATGAACTGGGTCACAGACACAGATTTTGTCGATCACATATTTGAAGTGCCAGTCTTCACGTAGTTCAGACTTGAAATTTCATGAGGGTCATATAGCATTATTAACGTGGGCGAAGTTAGAGACGCGGCCGAGAATGAATGGTCGATATCCCAAGATACGAGCTAAGCCAGTAAAGTAATATAGTTAATAAATTTTGGATGTGGTCGGTGGGAGACGGTAAATTCAAAGATACTGTAGTGACTGCTCTGACTTGCTTTACTTACAGAAGGTGGACTAACTCATTAATGTAAACTGAAATTCCGAAATGCGTTTTAGTTTGGAAAATGTTATTTAAGTAGGGTTGTAAAACTAATCATATTGCAGCGTAATTTTATCATAATTCTGCTACCTCAGGATGCCGGCTTCCGAACGAACTTCTTTTTGGTTGCATGCAGGAACTAGACTCTGTAACAATGACTCCTTAAGTAGCAAGCATTTTTTTCATGCATTTTCGATGTTCTTAATAATTTAATCATATTACATCGAAAACACGCATAAAAATTTTCATTATTTTGCGCATTCGGTAGAAATTTGCGTCTTCTTCCAATTTTAAGCTCGACTTAAAGGTATAATTCGGTTTTAAAAAAGTTTCTGATTGTGAGATATTTCAATACCGAAAAATGGCCGTTCACAAAACGTCATGTCTCTGCATTTATCAACGTGGCTTGTAAAGTTAGCAATACGGCCCAAATCCACTGCTACATTTTAAGAACCCCATGTGGTCTTCTCTTAATATCGTAGATAAATGTATTGTTTTCCATAGACGGAAAATATACGGTTTGTCTTTTGGAAACCCTGAACGCAAGTGTAACGGCAGGTCGCCTTCAAAATTATTCGGGAATTGAAGAAGTTTTTAAAACCGAATTAAATCCTTTCGTCGAGTATGAGACTAAAAGAATACGTAATGATCTACCGAACGAGCAAAAGAAGGAATATTTTTATGCATGTTTTCTATGAAATATAATTGGCTTTGTAAGGGCATCGAAAATCATTGAGAAAAATTCATGCTACTTAAGCAGTCATTTTTACAGAGTGTAGCTGCTGCACGCAGCTCTAAAGACGTTCTTTCGAGAGCCGACATCATGAGATAACTGACTTATTATAGAATTTTACTGCAGACTGATTAGTTTTACAACCCTACTTAAGCAATCCTTTCTAAACCAAAACACATTTCGGAATTTCGGTTGGCATTTCATGAGTTAGCCCACCTACTGTATATGAGGACATGTTTGTCCCGTTTTGCCAAGCGCAGCTTTTGGGATGCGGGCTCGCGCCGACCCATCCGCAGGACCAGGTGGGAAAAGAGGGGAGGGTGTTCTAGATGCTGTGCATGTCTGCTGTCAGCAAACACTGATTCACGTGCAGGTTACCGTCCCTAATCTCACTCTGCTGTGGAACTCAGGGTGAACATCGTCGAAATCCACGGTCACACTGGCAAGTATGATAAAAGTAGATGATTTCGTCTCTCTGGGCTACCACTCGATTCCAGCCTGTAGGCGGCCGACAGTGAATCCTCGCAGCTTAGGAGGTGAACTTTGGTTGACGTCAGTATGCGGCACCTGCTCATCCAAAATGTGGAATGAACATCGATAAACACGAAAGGACTGGTTGGTTGTCCTCGTCAACTGGCCATTCGGAATCTCAGGCCAGAGAAACGGGAAATGCGAGTGTGAGTCAGATGGTCACGGGGCACTTGAGCCACGCTCTAAGAGTATGTCTCGCACCACAATCAGAATTGCCGAAGCTTGGGGTTTGGGACACTGTTGGCTGATAACTACATAAGTCAACACTGGTCACCCCAGTCGTCTTTGTTCTTGTCAGTGATCCTCACTTGTCTTCATGCAGGGGCGAGGGTCTGAAAGTTCCCGCTACGGCAGGAAACTTGAGCAAAGCGATCGAGTTACGGAACTCACTCGTCCCGTTGTGCCTCTTGGCTGTCTCTCAGGCCCCGTCAACAGCCGCACAGCGGCTCCGAATATAGGCGGAATAACATTGCCGACAAAGACAAGGGAGATTGAAAGGGCCGTTTCTGGCTTATTAGCCGTCGTCAGACAGTCACACCCAATCCCGAGATGTGCAACCGTTGGGGTTCGATCCCATGACCTGTAGATCGGGGGCTAGGAGGTTGGGCTTCTTACCCTGCGGGAGCGAGCCCCAGGTGTTGCACACCCTATTGATCTCAATAAATGCATCATCGTAAAGGGTATGCCTGAGTCTTCTTCAGACGTCCCAAAGAACAGAATAAGCCACGATATAGAATTATTCCAGCAATACCTCAAATCCCTATTACAAGAGAACGAGAACATCACCGTATTGAAAGCTTTCAGGATAGGACCCATTAAGGATTTGGAGGGCGAGTCGGGCCATCACCGACCATTAAAAATTATTCTCGAAAGTGAGGAACAAGCACTATTACTGTTGAATAGGAAACCAGCACTGCGAAATGCCCACCCAACAATTTTTTTTCAACGGGATTTCTCACCGGCAGAACGGGAGAAATGGAGGGAACTCAAGGCCGAACTCCTCAGAAGATACAATGCCGGCGAGAAAAACATAAGAATAATGAATGGCAAAATCGTAAATGTTCGGAGCTGATTCCTCTGGAAACAACCAATAACACTGAGCATAATGAACAACCAGATAATAAGGAAAGAACGTCCCTATCTGACAAACCGATCAGAGAAAACGACGGACAACACACTAACATCCAGTCCAATCAAACAGCAGTAGACTCGGAAGAGGACGATAGACCCGAAAACTCGCGCGAAGTATCCAGCAATTTCGGCCCAAGAATAGTTCGGGAATCTGCCCGGTCTAAGCTCCGTTTTCTTTATGCAAATGCTCAGAGTTTGTTTCATAAGCTAGATGAGCTGAAAATATGGATATCAGATACGCAGCCGGATGTCATTTCTATCACAGAGACTTGGTTCCAGACCGAAGTCTTGGATGCCGAAATAACACTTGAGGGATACCAACTTTTTCGCCGGGACAGACTGCATAGAAAAGGAGGAGGAATAGCGGTCTACGTCAAGAGAGCAATCATCGCGTCGGAACACAAAACCGATTGCTCCGGCGACTGTGAAGCAATGTGGTTAAAACTGAGGATGCGTGGCGCACCTAATTTGAATTTCCTAACCGTATACATGCCACCCAATCAAACTGATGAGGTTGACGAGGCGATGTTTGGGCTAATTAAAGAGGTGTCACAAAACCAAGAGGTACTGATAACCGGAGATTTCAACGCACCCATGGTCGACTGGAACAATTTATTAGTAAATGGTTCGCGAAATTCTTTTGATTCCAGGCTCTTGAAACTAACGGCTAATCTCTTTCTGGTACAAAACGTCACGTTCCCAACCAGGATCAGAGCCGACCAAAGAGCAAATTGTCTGGACCTCGTCCTTACAAAAGACCCGATTAGCCCTGGCGAACTTAGGTCCATAACACCGCTCGGTAAGAGTGACCATGTCATGCTGTTTTGGGAATACCGCCTATGCAGCCAAGAAGCGAATACGACTGAGCCTAGACTGAATTTCTGGCGAGGAGATTTTGCCGCCATGAGAAGGGAATTATCGGCAGTGGACTGGGATGACTTTCTTTCCGGACATCCAGACGTTGATTGGAACGCTCTCAAAGGAGTTGTAACAGACATCATGCATCGAAACTGTCCGACAAAGAGAGTCAAAAAGAATAATCGTCCTGCCTGGATAACACGGGATATTAAGAAAGAAGTAAACCGGAAAAATAAACTATGGCGTAGGTATGCAACAACAAAACAACCATCCCATTACGAGCAATTTCGTCGAAAGCGAAACGAGGTAAGGGGGGCTATCCGCAGGTCGCGGAAGGAGTATGAAATGCGAGTTATGGAACGGGCCGTCGATAAGCCAAAAGTGCTCTTCAGTTACATAAACAGTAAATTAAAGTACAAGGAGACGGTTGCAGTGTTGAAAGGAGAAAACAATGAGGATATCATCGAAAATGACGCTAAGGCAGAAAATCTAAGCCGGTTTTTCGTATCGGTTTTCACCGATGAAACGGACTTTGACGAGGCTGGATCTCCTGCTGGGACAACCGACGAAGTAATAGAAAACATCGACTTCACGGAAGAAGATGTGAGGAAGGAACTTCTAGCGCTTAAGGAGGGCAAGTCTCCGGGCCCAGACCAAATTCCGGCAAAAGTGCTGAAGGAGTTGTCTTGCGAACTCGCCAAACCGCTTTGGCACATCTTTAGGTCCTCCTTTGACCGAGGCATTCTCCCCTCTGATTGGAAAGTGGCGAACATATACCCCATTCACAAGGGCGGATCCAGAACAAGTACAAACAATTATCGGCCGGTGAGCCTAACGTGCATTTGTTGCAAAGTCATGGAGAGAATAGTCAAAAAATCCATAATGAAGTTCCTTGAAGAAAATAATTTCTTTGCTATTTCTCAGCATGGCTTTCGACGAAATCACTCCTGCCTAACTAATATGCTTCATTCAACGGAACATTGGTCTCGCTCGTTAGACGCAGGAACAAAGGTCGATATCGTTTACATAGATTTCAAGAAAGCCTTTGATAGTGTTCCACACCACCGGTTACTTTACAAGGTCCGCGAGTCAGGGATAAGGGGAAACCTATTAAACTGGGTAAAGGACTTTCTGACTGGTCGATCACAATCTGTTTGTATTGGTAGTGCGAAGTCAACACCAGTGCCAGTTGTGAGTGGAGTTCCGCAGGGCTCCGTACTCGGACCAGTACTATTTTTACTTTATGTCAACGACTGTATGAATGGACTGGACTGCAATGGAGTCATATTTGCTGATGACATAAAGTTATGGCGAGCGATCAACGGCGAACATGATGAACGGGCCCTGCAAGAAGGACTGAACCGCCTATGCGAATGGTCTGACAAATGGCTGCTAAAGTTTAACCTAGAGAAGTGCGTCGCGCTGCGACTCAAAACGACTGGAAGATCTGACGGAGAGGATCACCATTACCAACTTGGTGGAAGGTGCCTTTCAAAGGTAACAGAACAAAAAGATCTTGGGGTTAACATTCTGTCGACCCTTAAGCCTTCATCTCAGTGTCTTAGGGCGTCCAAAAGAGCAACTAGTGTTCTCTTTGCCATTAAACGATCTTTCGTGGACATAGACAAAGAGTTATTTGGAAAATTATACGGAGCGTTCATTCGCTCGCATCTGGAATATGGAATCCAAGCGTGGCGCCCGTGGCTAAAAAAAGACAATAAGTTGCTAGAAAGAGTTCAGAGGAGAGCAACAAAAATTGTAAAAGGCCTCAGGACTTTACCTTACGACTGCCGACTTAGGGAACTTAAACTTTTTCCTCTTGAGTACAGGCAGGTTCGAGGAGATCTCATACAGGCCTATCGGATATTGAGGAACCGGGAATGTGCCCTAAACCCCGACGATTTCTTCACCCTGGCCACAACAACAAACCTGCGTGGGAACTCTCTAAAACTTAGAGAATCCCAATGCCGCTTGGACGTTCGCAAATACTGTTTTTCACAGCGAGTCGTCGGTGCCTGGAACGGGCTTCCCGAGGACGTAATAATGGCGGATACCACGGAGACGTTCAAGCAAAGACTCGATGCATATTTGCTTGGACACTATCGCTTTTCTGAACAGAATAGCTCTGTGGTGCTAAACCAACGTCTTGCATACTCATACCGCTAATGCGGATGACTGTCATAACATTTTACTGAAATCATCTACAACTGAATGTTCACAAGTTTTGGTTCTACATCTTTAAGGAAAATATTCTGTTAAATGTGTATATTACTGACAAAATTTCAGTACCATGCTTATTTATAATGAAATATTGCATGTACCGTTTACAATAGGGTTTTCAAAGGCATTGCCTATTACTCTTAAAATATACTGACCTATACTGACCTACCTCGGTAGTGGGTGTGGCTGGCTGAAGATGGCTAGTAAGTCAGAAATGACAAATCCGGCCTCTCTTTTCCTTGTCGGTAGTGCCATTCATGCTTGCTTTAACATAATTGTGTGTGTTCATCACCCCGACCCAGTTCGAATCTGTCGTCCAGATGGGATGGAATGGAACCCCGCCTGAGATCTAATACATGGGCCGAAAGTTAATTTTTGAGCATTTTATCGTATCGTCCAGTATCTCACATGTAAATGCCGTCTGCAAATCTGGATAACGTTATTGAACAGCGACGAAAATGAGATCTTATTGGTGCATTGCCTGTCAGCGGTTTGTTGAGCCAGACTGATCGGTGGCTAATGCTAGAGGGGTACGCACTGATCGCGCTACGAACTCACCTGTCCTGTTGTGACTTGAAGCTCTCTCTCTCTCTCTCTCGAGTCCCGTTAGTAGCCACACAGCGGCGCGTATTATAGTCAGAATAGCCACACCGAAATACATGGGATACTGAAATGGTCGTTTCCAGCGCATTAGCCAAAGTCAGCCAGCCATACCCAACTCCGAGGTGTGCAACACCTGCCGTTAGGTCACACGACCCGTTAATTAGAAGTTCAACGCCTATAACCATTGAGCCACAGGTTCATCGCCCTGTAGGCTGCAGTCGGATGTGTGCAATTGTAGAGGGACGTTGATCCCTCTCGTGAGTGGGACGGGCGATGAACCTACGATCGCCCAGCCAACTTTCACATACAGAAAGCTACAGTGCGCTCTGGCCTTGCTGTCTTTTTTTACCGCAGTCCTTGCACAATCACCGGCTAAAAATCTAAGTTCAAATTTTGCTGATATTGTGCTGCCGTATGATATCGCTACTAAAGTCACGGCTCACCAGCAGAGTTCCCCAGGGTGTTTCCTGGCAGATACTTGAGATTTAAGGTTTCATCTTTTTAGACGTCCAACGTCTTTGCTGTGCAGTTCTTCAGTTTTCCCAGAAATTAATGCGTGAATAAGCCTGTGAACGTGAGGTTTCAAAGTTAAGAAGGATATTTCGGTTGAAATCCATGATTCTTAGGAGACTGACCGCGCGTAAAATTCACAAGCTGTCGGCGGATCGAACAGAGGCGAATTATTTAACACGGTATAACATGTACTGACATTCAAGTCCACCGGACGTCATTTTTCCAGGCAAAAAATATACAGCTGAGGAGGATGGGAATGACAACACAGACTCCATAACCATATTTGGGACGCTGTCCTTGATAACAATCCACAGGCTGACGTCGTACCAGTTCAACGCCTCTAACCACTGAGCCATGGGCTCGTCGTCCTGTAGGTTGCAGTCGGATATGTGCAATTGTAGAGGAACGTTGATCCCTCTTGTGAGTGGCACCGACTTTCCGGGAGAAGTCCTTTTCTGGATGGCTGTTGAGATGGTTGTGGGCACGGATAGAGATTTTTCAGCCAAGGTTGAGAAGCGAGATTATTCTGCAGTTGTCGCAAATCTGTCGTCTGCCTTTGCGCTTGTAGATGTGCACAATGGTGACGCCTCGGAAACGCTGGGGGACTTGTCCTTGCCAACATATTTACTGGGACAACGTTATAAGTTTTTCACTAGTCGAGGAACCCCATGCTTGTAGCGGTCGGTTGGAATTGCGCGGGACTCCGGCGCCGTCCTGTAGAAAAATCGATGAAGGGTTCTCGGGCAGGCCCAAGTCGCGACTCATTTTACTCGGCGTTGTCCGAAGTTGTGAATGGGCGAGTGAGTACGCTTCAGAAATGCTCAGCCTAGCGTTTCGGAGTCTGTGACTTCGTCTCGAGAAGCGTTTTTTTCCATCGGAGCTGAGTGGCGGCGCGGTCCTTTGACGCGGGGGGTCGTCAACCGCCTTAAATGAGGCGAACAAATGCTTCAAATCACTGCGGTTTTTGCGGCCCTGTACCCTTTCAGCCTTTCGATCCATCTACTCATTCTGAACCCCGCCCCCCACAGTCTGCGATGAAAGATAAGTAGAGAAGGTAGGAAGACGGCTTTATTTGTAAAGGTCCCGCGGTTGATGCCTCTGCGCCCCACTCTTTTCGTTGAGCAGGCTGCAGGCTTTTCTGGCGTCCTCGTCAAGTCACTTCTTGTGCTACTGCGGCTGTCCACTCCCTTCATCGCTGCCACTCTGTCACATTGCCCTCTGTTCGCCCCACGCTCTCCGTTGATTCGCTGCTGGGCCCGCGTGAGAGTTCGAAGCCAATCATCGCTGCTCCTTTGCTGATTGGATAGCGACAGACAACTCGACCATCGTCGTCGACGATGTCCACCGTGTGCTCCACAGCAGGGTGTAACAGGCAGACTTACTGTTTACTATAGACCATGTCCACAGTGTTATCGCCCACACAAACCTCACCTACTCGATCATTCAAACGTCTCCCACGCAGGAATATTTTGAGTTTCACGACTTTCACATTCGATACTTCAGTCCGGCTGATACTAGCCGACCTTAAGACAGACGCGCCATCTGGCTTCAGTCAGGATTTTCCAGGACTCGAAGACTAAAGTAGATAGACAGGAGCCTTCATCAATAATGAGTTGTAACAATCAGGTAGCTGCGGAGAGAGTGCCAGCGTTTTCTCATAAAAAACATGCAAATTAGGCACTGAATTTTCTTACATGTTTTTGTGAAAATCAGTCTGCATCCTGCCTCGCTTGGGTGTTGGCAGGAGGGGGGGGGTATTCATAACTGGTGTTAGTCTTTTTTTAATCCGAGACGAAAATGTTGTCAGCAAGAGCTGGCAGCAAGTGTCTGCATTTGTACCGCCGTAGGAATATGGAGGCTGCACGAAGAACAGCCGTCCGATAGGGCTGTCAAACACTGCCCTTGGATGGCATTCCAGGCGTTAAAGCAGCCTGCATCTTAATCGAACAGAACGTGCAAAGTGGGCTTAGTATGTCAACATGACGGTGAATTCCGCCGTCCTTGATGTACATGTGCCCAAGTGGATCCACGTGGTGTTTGGGTGGGCGTGGACTGTACGACTAGTGCAGGCGAGTGCGGTGGGTGTATGATGATGCCCCTGGCACTCATTCGTCAGCCTGTGTCTATGGATTTGCAGGTGACCGACCGGACCGATGCGCGACGTGGAGGTGCGATCGCAACGGGGACATGTTAACACTGAGTCCGCACTGCTGGTAGTGAAAACGATGGTGACGTTGGGTGTCAGGGTGTCGATAATGTTAATGTCGGTGGTGACAGCGTGGGTGGAGGTAGTCGTCGAAGGGTTGTGTCGGTGAGGATGCAGTGGGTGGGTGCCGTTGTGGGGATTGCAGCAGAGCTCACAGTTGGGACGATGTCGGAGACAGTAAATTTAGCTGTCGTGCTGTTTTCATATTGACTTTAGAGATCTCAGACGAGGCCGATCCTCTCGCAGAATGTCCGTTGACGGAGTAGAAATGATAGAAAGGGTTGTGTCCTGGGTTGTGCAGCTGTGGTGAGGTATCGGACTAATTTACCTTGACACTTTAGTCCTGTTTTCTTTGCCCGGATTGCTTGTTTGAATGTGACGAAAAAACAACCCACCTGTACAACCCGTCCTGCTAGCGTGCTCCGATGTCGTGCTATATTGTCAGTTTTCTTAACGTTCAAAATCTCTTTATTATTCACTGCTCAGTTTTACTTGCTGCCTTTAAGGCTAGGGGCTCGTGAGATATAACTCGTTAGTTCGTGAGGACACTACCTTTTTACGTCACACCCGCGGCCTTTGCGACTAGCGCTGGCAGCAGCGATCCGACTGGCCGAAGGAACATGAAGGCTGCAAAAAGTACAGCCGCCAGATTAGGCGGACGAACACCGCACCTGAATGGGACGCCAGATATCAAAGCAGTCTCCAGCCTTATCAAACGCAACACAGTCGCCGTGGATTCCTATGCTACCAAAACCCTGGTCGCATGGTGTAAGGCCAGCTGCCTACGGAGGACCGAGCAGGGCTCTGACATTGTCATCTAAGGCCAGAAGTCGCTGGACAACCATTTAAGGTAGGGGAAAATGAGGAGTTGAATCCACACTCTGAAGCCATGGTGCCGGGCCCGTGTGAGAACAACAGAAATCTCAATGATTGGTTGAAATTGGCGTCCAGCTAGCCCCATTGGTAAAACGTAGAAGGTCAATATAGCTCTTTAAAATGGCAAGCATGCTCCAAAAAGGGGGCTAGACGGTATAGGCCTTGTCGACAGTATATTTATAAACCTAAGGAAAGCCCTTGAAGTGCCTGAGTGACGACTCCTTATTGAAGCATGGCATGTAGATGTTTTAACACAAATTTCCAAATTTTATAAGACGGTGAAACACCCCGAACACAACCAAATCCTGCTGCTCATGAAGTACAGCCTCAAGCGTACGGTGGGATTCGAACCGTCGATGACAAGAAGAAGACTTTAGTACAGCCAATGTTCAAGCCACCTAAGTTATGAGGTCCCACCGGAAAGCAGGACTTTAATCACATTTGGGTTAAAATACCCACCCAACTACCCCTGCAACGTCTGGGATCCATAAAATTTGATACAGTTGTCGGGATTTGTGGTCGATTAGACAGAGGTCCCCTAATCAGAAGTCAGGGAAGATAGATTGCGTTGAACCACGTTTACTGTTGAGGAAGTGGGTACACAACCAGCCGTCGCGTGTGGTCTATCCAGGCAAGTTGTGTTGTCTGGGTCCACCGTTGAGAAGCTTAGATCCCAGCATGTGCTTCTTTCGCGCGGCCTGTGTCGCCAGCCAATCAGAGCAGGGGAAGCGTTAATTGGCTACCTGCGCTGCGAGGCTAGCAAAAAGTCACAAGTGTCCCATCAGTGACTCGACAGGGAATGTGAGGCGGACAGGAGAGCAGCGTGACAAAGGGGCGGGGAGCCGAGAGGCGCCGACTGTCACACAGTAAGCTAACTGCCTACGCAGAATTTCCCAAGTAATCAAACTAGGATCCACCAGATGACTACCAGGCTCACATTATTAATAGGTGTTTAGGTAGATTTCGAATAATTTATTTTTACACAATTGTGAAAAACTCGACGACCTCGGTGGGATTCTAACCTACGAAATTAAGTTACCTGCTCAGCTCCTTGCAACCTATGGATTTCACCAAATCTGATACTCTCAGCTTCATGTGGAACCTCGTAGCTCGGGTGATTAAAGCGTTGACTGAATTTAAGCCTTCCCCTTTGGCGCTGTGGGTCCGAATCCCACCGAGATTACCGAGTTTTTCACAGATGTGTCCAAACAAATTTTCTTAAAATCTGCGAAAACACCTTATGAAATAAAGGTTTCCCAAATCAAAGGCCAGGAAAGAGAGTTATTAGATAACATTTATTGAGGTGAGTCAACGTACACTGTAGCAATCCTCTCACCAGGCCAATGACAACTGTAAGGTTTGCTGTCCGTGACGCAAAGTACGTGCGTACACCTGCACCTTGTCCTTTCACAGCCAATCGGTGAGGGGCACGGCGTCGATTGGCGCCGAGCCATCGTCAGGCTGCTGCCAAGTCACTCGTGGCGTAAGCATTCATTGGACGCGAGTTATAGGCGGACCAAAGGTGATGCGAGTGAATGGCCGCACTGATGACTAACAACATAGGATAAATAATGTGCAGTATGGGTTGTCGGCAACGGCAGGTTGTGTAACCCCACCCCTAAGCTAAATTCAACTGTTCATAAAACAAAGATGTGATCAGTGGAACAGGAAATTTATTGGCCTGACGTTTCGGATTCTCACTCGAACCCACCATCAGAGACAGTCGCAGATAAGCGTAATGGTGGCACAAGGAGTGCAGTATTTATAACACGTGGCTGCCATGGGACCATATGCGCACTGTAATTAACGGCTCTCGCAATCACCACTGGGGTCGTAATTGATGCGATGGGGGCTTGTCAGTCCGCGTCCGAGTCGTTAATCGCCGTGACTTCGTCATCCATGCTGAATACAGGTGTGACGATTGTTCGGCAAACTGGCTCACTGTCACTGGGATAATACCTCGCCCGCGCCCTCCCCACGTGACTGATTCCCCTGCTCAGGGAAAGTCTCAGCACGGTATATGGTACCGGGAGGTCATTGTGCTTGTTGATAGATTGCGGGCCTGAGAACCATTACTCGAGCAGCTCGCGGCTCACGTGGTTGTCACCCCTTGCGAGGATTTCGGTCTCTGGAAACTTGAAAATATCGCCGGGTCCCGTCGAGTAAGCCGCCACCTGCGAGCTAGCGTCTCCCCGCCTCACTGCTACTGCGTGCTCGGCAATTCGCTTACGAAGTACTCTCCCAGTTTCTCCGACGTAGTTGCTTTATCCGCAACTGCACCAGACCCGATAAACGACTCCAGACGTTTCCTGCAGTGGCAGTGGGTCTTTCGGCCTCATGACTTGGCGCCTGGTGGTTGCTTCCGGCCTGCTTCTGACGCCTGTCTCTGCTGATGGGATCGATTGAGAATCTGAAACGTCAGACCAGTGAATTTCTTTTTCCAGTGATCACATCTTCGTCTTCTGAACTGCTACTTGGAACTCGCCTGTTTGCTTCTATCGAGAGAGACTATGCACGAGTATTCTTAGAGGAATAAATAAGTCAGGCGTACGCGTTCGACAACGAAAACTATTTAAAGATATCGTAGAGGCGAAGCGTTTGGGCGCTTTTGGACCAAAACGCAGTCGGAGATTCTTGCGCCACGCATAGCATAGTGAGTACTGACACGACACGAAGGATTTAACTATTCTTCCAGAAGAAATAAGTAATTCACGGCGCACGGAATTGACAACGAAATACAATGCAAGTACTTTGGGGTAATTACGGGGGGGGGGGGGGGGAGGAGCGAAAACATCATGCTAAATAGTTTATCACTAAAAAGTTATACTGGAACAACTTGATGCCTGAGGTTATATCAAAGTCTTAGATAACACAAATAGGGGGACTTCCTGTAGCCATGGATTGATAGGCAAAACAAGGACTTCTGAAACAAATGTAGTAGTTACCCACACATGCCAAACCCAGTAGGATTTCACAACCTATCCTTACCGAGTTGTTTTCCAACAAATTCATTCCTGAAGTGATTACGGTACCCCCGAAAGCTGTAGGAACTATCTTTAACTGCATGAATTCGAGAGACAAATTCCCTTCATAGTTAGTACGTAATTCCTAAAGCAGGTTGTCTAAAGGATTAGCCGTAGTTTAGAAGTGAAGATTTCTTGATAGGCGTCTTGATTTCTTTTTTTTTTCCGAAGTCAACCTGCCCACCATGCTTTAGGCGAGTTTGAAGTTGCGACAGGCCTCGTGGCGTGGCGACAATGACCGAGCCCCCTACTCTTGCCAGAGGTCTGCCTATCCCGCGAATGACTCAGTCCTCGACCTGACAACACCGTAGTATTGATCGATAGCTCAGTGTTCACTAACTGACTGTGATCGAACATAACTCAGGCGCACGCTTGCACCTCGCGATGGTGGGCCCATCACACGTCGATAAAATCGGGCAATGTCCACTCTTGAAGAAGGAGACACGATCGCCGGGACAAGAGCTTTATTAGCCTGACGTTTCGGATTCCTACTCGAATCCATCATCAGAGACAAAAGAGCAGAAACAGGTGGTTGTTGCACAAGGGGCTGCGGTATTTATAGGATGCAGTAGTCATGCTACCATATACCTATGAACATTCACGGCTCCCCCCTTCATCCGGGATTGTCACACTTGGTGTGATCATTGCTTGATGGCCGACATTCGAGTCGATAATTTCTGCAATTTCATCACGTGCGCTGGATGTTGGCGTGATGATTGCTCGACCATGTGACGCGTTGACCCGGGTGTTGGGAAGAGTGTTCACCAGTGCGCTCCCCGCGTGGCCAATTACTCCGCCTAGACGAAGTCTCAGCACGCTGTATTGAATGGGAAGATCGTTGCACTTGTTGATGGACTGGGGGTCAGTAAACCATGATTCCAGTAGCTCCCGGCTCACTCGGTTGTCACCTCTTGCGAGAATTTCGGCCTCATCGAATTTAAATGTGTGGCCGGATCCCGTCGAATGAGCCGCAACTTGAGAGCTGGCGTCATTTCTGCGCACCGCTGCCGCGTGTTCGGCCATTCTCGTTCGGAGCTGTCTTCCGGTTTCTCCGACATAGTTGCTTTGTCCGCAACTGCACCAGATCCGATAAACGACTCCAGACGTTTTTCGCCGTGGCAGTGGATCTTTCGGTTTCATGATCAGACGCCTGATGGTTGCCTCCGGTCTGTGTGCCACTCCAGCCCCAAGTGGTGCGAGAAGGCGGCCGACAGCTTCCGAAACGTTCTTGACATACGGAAGTGCCCGCCAAGACTTGGTGTCCGTGCGGTTAGGCCTTTCGTCCCTTTTGCGTATGCACCGGTCGACGAAGTTGCGCGGATAGCCATTGGCTTTGAAGACCCGTCGGAGGTATTGTAGTTCAGCAATTTTGTCTTCCGGCTCACTGCAGTGCGTCTCGACACGCCGAAAGAGCGTCCTTACACAACTGCCACAAAAGCGCACGTGATGAAATTGCAGCAATTATCGACTCGAATGTCGGCCATCAAGCAATGATCACACCAAGTGTGACAATCCCGGATGAAGGGGGAAGCCGTGAACGTTCATAGGTATGCGGTAGCATGGCTGCTGCATCCTATAAATACCGCAGCCCCTTGTGCAACAACCACCCGTTTCTGCTCTTTTGTCTCTGATGATGGATTCGAGTAGGAATCCGAAACGTCAGGCTAATAAAGCTCTTGTCCCGGCGATCGTGTCTTCTTCTTCAAGACTACTTCCTGGGACTCGGCTCTTCGCTTCTATTGGCAATGTCCACTCTCTAGGTCTGCGACCTGCGTTTGTTCGCCATCGTGACAGTTGTGTTGTTTTTTGCTGTCACATTCAAAGAAGCAAAAGCTGCTATGTTTTTGCTATCTTTTTTTTACCATCCCATGGCAGTTCTCACCCCTTGTTCCCACGTTTTGCAAGTTTTGTTTGTTTCCAACCATCCTTTCCATGCATTTCAGTGTCAGCGCTCCAGCGACAACGTTGTAGTTCCAGAGGTTTGACCGTTTGACATCTGTTCTGCTCTCATTCATCCCTCTCCAGGTGTGTACTGGTACTTGGGTGCGTAGTTTGCGCTCCATGATCGCGCAGAGTCTCATATATGTAAGTAATCTTATGCAATTAATGCTCTTGATTAGGGGATATCGGACGGTATGTTGAATTTGTCAAAACGCACAGGGTAGTTGCTTAGGCAGTCAACACCCACCAAACAGATTATCAATGGCAATTGTCGACTGCCAGTTACAGTCACTCTGCCAGGTACTTTAGTATAATTGCATTTGCCTTCTCCTATTCCAGAAATGGGTCATATGTGGTATGTAGCCCCATATGAAGTAAACAAAACCCAGTCACCTGTAATACGGGACCGGTGGTAGTAGGATTTTTTAAAGGTGGGACCGGGATGAAAGCATTGTCGACGTGGTCAAGTAGTTGTATGCAAAAGAAAAGCTATTGGAAATGCGCGGTTGTGCTTTGAGTGGTTGAGAAATAGTTGCCCTAACCACTAACCCTAACCCTGACCCTAACTCCAATCCCAACAGTATTGTGTCCATTAGGTGGGGCTACATAACCACATCTTATCGGGAGGAGTCTCACCGACGCAATAAAAAGGACCTGTCTTGAAGAATAAAAAACAGCCGACGCAATTTGGTGGTAAATGAGGATGAGGAGAAGAAGGACCGGAGCAGAGACATCTCTCTTTCTCTCTCTCTTCTTTACCCCAAAACTGAGCCATTACGCAGTCAACAAGTACGCATCTAGTCGGAAGTTGACACCCTGACGCGAGACTATTCCAGGCCTGGCTTACACGACACAGCGCTCTCTCGCCAAGAAGCACCTATGCTGGCTACTACCCATCGATCGAAAAGTTGAGGCATTGGCGCGTGGGAATAAGGCCTTTACCTGGCGAGCCTCTCTGTGTTTACCTGCAAACACCACAGGCACGGCGTGAGGAGGTCCAAGGCTCTCGTGTCCAGCCAGGTGCCTGTGAATAGAGCCTCCAGGGTGACCCTGCGAAATGTTGCAGATTAAAGCAGCAAGGGTCTCGTGGTGCTGGTGGTGGTGGTGGAATGAGCAACACAGCATATTTCTAGGCCAGTCGTAAGGCAAATACAGGGTTGTTATTGCTTTCTGCATTCAGTACCTGACACTAGAGGTGATAACCTGCCCTGCAGCCTAATCGATCGCCGAAGTGGATCCTTAAACAGTGAAATTTACTTCGAAATCTAGGGAAGTATAATTAAACTCAGGGTACTGCCTTCCTGTTCTCTGTGATACCAAGTAACAACGGCGATCTGATTTGATAAAATACTTTGACGGAATGTCAAGATTAAACAGCAGAACGTTTCTCGCGTTGTCAAGGTAAATTTAGAAGCACTACAGTATAAAAACTGCTCCTTAGGAAGAGTTCAAACCTAAACGTCATGGGGATCGTTCACATGGCCCAGTATGTGACACTGCATATAGGGGCAAAGATAACCATCAGGCGTTAGGGCAGAATGCCAAAAGACCCACTAGCACGGCAGGAAATGTCTGGAGTCGTTTACCGGAGCTGGTGTAGTTACGGACAGAACAACTACGTCGGAGAAACTGGAAGATTACTCTGGACACGAATGACTGAGCACGCGGCAGCAGTGAGGCGGAGAGATGCTAATTCTCAGATGACCTCTCACCCCACGGGACCCAGCCACATTTTCAAGTTTCAAGGGGTCGAAATCCTCGCAAGAAATGAGGATCGCGCTAACCGCGAGCCGTTCGGGTCACGGTTCTTCGGCCCGCAATCCGCCAACAAGCGCAGGGACCCTCCGCTACCATATTTAGTGCTCCCTCTCCCCCTGCACTGCTGACAAAACCAGACAATAATTCCTCTCTCTCCATCTTGTTCGAAGATGTCATTACACCCACAACTGTCCCTTCCCGATCAGAGTTGTGGATTGACTGTTTTTTTTAACTTTCTTATGCTCCTCTATTACTCATATTAATTTAATGTCCTGATGGTAAATACTCGAGGACGTACGTTTGCCGACTTGCGCTCTTTCGATGCTTACATGAGCCTCATCGCAGAACAAAGACCTACGCCCCTGCGGTGAGTGTCCTCAACCGCGCTATTGATTCATTCTCGCTGCACTTGACATGACGACTGCTTAAAGATATGCTCGCCGTCGGAATCCGTGCCGAATTCCACGCTGTTTGCATTGGGCGTCAACTCCGGTCATCTATTGGCTTGGAACGGTCACGTAGTCGAAAGTAAAGTTCTGGGTAGGAGAGAATGAGTGAAGTGCCACCAGGGTCCATTCACCTGACCGAGATTTCATGTTCATGTATTAACGTCTTGGCATGTGTGCCGGTTCCATCGTCCTGGGTTAACATTGTCGTCACCTAACATTCAGACCGGTAAAGAGGGCCAACTGGTTGATCAGTTGGCAACGGCTTCTCCGTAAGTATGAGCTATTACAGCATTTTTTTCTCCTAATTACTTATTTCCAGTTCGCCCATTAAGCAGATGGATGCCCCTGATACGAAAATAATATGCAGGTCGGTAGTTCGCTAATGGCTTCGTTCTCCCATTTGTTCGCTAGCTTTTTTGTCTACATTTCCCATTAGCTCGGTATCCTGTCATCTTACATTCAGGAGTTTCAGAATTCATTGTACTGGTCCTGAGAGTACGTTTTCCACAAAGTGTACGGCTTCAATCTGGTCCCGTAGATTAAGTTTGCTTCCTCTCCCAAATGTACTTTACAAGACAAATTGAGAAAAAAACCACGTCCTTAGTGATAGAACGTAGTAATTCTTACCTTGCATCAGACTCATCTTTTTTTAACTTCCGATCTACCATGTAACCCTGTGAGCCAACTCTTAACGATCCCACGTGAACAGCCTTATACTGCTCTAGAGCGTTGGACGTCACAAGCACACTATTACACGGGCTAAGTCATTACTTCAATGACGTCAATTCAGACAAGCGCCTTTCAAATGCAAGCCTTTGAATGCCTTAAACCCCCGCTATACGGTTGCCCGTTACTCTAGCTCACTAATTATGGGGACTAATTAAATTCTAGAATACACCGGAGAGATGAAAAAGCAACTGAACTGACCCCCTTACAAAGCCATAAGAATGCACCCATGCATGACAAATTGCTGTTTGGGAGCGAGTTGCTAGCGGGATTGTTTGATTAGATTTTAGGCTAAGCAGTTGTGGGAATCCGAGGTATTTAGTTGTTCAGTATGAAATGGCAGACATTGTCATTGGAAAGTAAATCAGTATCTCTTTGAGAAAAAATTATTATATTTAGTTAGTAGCTTTTCCATTAGTTCAAGCTGCATGTTTCTTAAAGGAGTCCGAAAACAACGCGCCATTTTCATAAGATTTTTCATGCTTTTCAACTGTAAGTTTTAAACTGCAGGTCTTGGACAACTCCACATGACGGGGAAGACGGTGACTCAACCTCAATCCCCTCCGCAGTTGTGAGGTCGGGACCGTCGCGACGCTGCGAAGGTCTGCAGTCAATGCGGTATTTTTAACTGGATTGATTACTGTCGTAAGCCAAAGGACTCTGTTTCTTCTTCAAAAATCACAGAAACGTTTGCTCGTAAGCAGTTACATCCGCGAGGCTTTTCAGCGCTACATGCTTCGAGAACTCCTGACTAGTTGTTATCGAGAGACTGCGAGTCGCGTTGCAATAACAATAAACAATGCCCTTTAGGTTTCACTCACTGTAAAGCGCAACACCTCCAGTTATGAACTTTGAGTGATGCTTAAAAGCGTTAGAGACGAACGCGGCACTTGAAACAGTTCGCGCAAAGGGTGTAGAATTTGGAAGTTTTGTAAGACTGCAGCAGGCGAATGTGTGCTTGCTGTAACCCAACGGAGGTCCGACTACCCACCCCCTTGTCTCAGTAATCATAGACGGGGAAGTATTAAACAGCGAGGTTAGGAGAGAGTTTTTCGTGACCTTGAATTTCTCATCACTACTGAGCCAACCCAGACGCAAGGATATGACTGCATTAGACAGCCAATGCCAGACAGGTTTGCAGGAACTGAGTTGCTATCTGTGCAAAAATTCGTATGTTTAATCCTGTCTGCCGGGCAACTATTGTCCTGAGAGACAACCCCATCTACAGTCTGTTCAGGAGCCCTGTGCCGAATTTCGGCCTCCTCCCCTTAGCCTCCCAGTTCCGCTTTGAACTCGAATGATGGAACATGAGCCGGTGCTACCATAACATAATTCCTACCACAAATGTTCTACTGTAGCGTGATTCCCGCCCCAGTAAGTACTGGTCAAAACAACAATCAGATTTAAAGTACGCCGTTTATGTTGTGAAAATTAGGTCCGAATTAAATGAAAACAAGTAAGCAACGAACTCTTCTTTACTCTGGCACAGGACTGCTACGAAGTGGTCTCTTCTAAAACGTGTCGGTAGTGTTCATCCGAGTGCCCCTAAAGTAAATGTTGTAGACGTCCGCGATTTTCTTCGAAATCCCAGTCTTGTTGTCAAACCAAGTCCTCTTGATTTGCTGGGTGTGAGCACGTGTACATGGATAAACGTAATTTGCCTTGTGAGTGACGGTTTTGTGGTCGAACAAGGCTGACTTAGTCGCCGATAAGTTGGGCATTTGTCATAAGGTATTGCTTGACCTACTTCTACATTGCGCTTGCTGATAGGGATCAACGTCGCTGCAGATCACTTGTAGATGTATCTAACATCGGTACCCTGACACAGTCCAACGACCCGTGGGCAGTCAATGCTGAATGAGTGGTTCTGATATTTCTGTACTTGATCCCATTGCTACCTTCAGCGGGTGCATTTCAACCTAAAAGACGGCCAGGGTTGCAATTACGGAGCCCTGCAGACCTGGTCTCGTCGATTTGCATAGGCTTTTCCGGCGTTCCATTCAGCCAGCCTCTCCTAGCGACATTTCGGAAAAGACTTTTCCGCAATATTTGCGGATTTATCCGGAATCGTTGACACTTCTTCCAGGGCCATTCTGTTGCTCCAGATATGAACTAACTCTAAAATTTCGTATAACTTACAAATACAGTGGCGTTTTCCGTTCAAATCACAATGATGGAAGACGCCCCTCCCTTTCCTTATTGAGGAAACAGAGTGGCAACAATTTCTTACGCATGTCAATACTGCCACATTCTGTCCGCCGACCTGTTTGTTCGTGAAAATCTCCGAACCCTCTCACTTCCGGTAAGACGTTTTCTCCATTAAAAAAACAGTGTCGGAGGAGATATCGTGACGCCGGTTTTTTGCCGCATAAAACGCTCTGAACGGCATTTTCAAGGGTAGGTTAAAGCAAAAACATAAAATGAAGGTAGGAATCACACCGGCGTAGCACCAAAGAGCCAATCAAGGGAACGCTGACGAGTCGCAAAACTGGTTCCTCAGAAGCTGGATTATGCCAACTTACTTTGGCCCACCTGTGAAAACTCGACAACTGCGGTGGGATTTTAATCCATGACAATAATTGGAAGACTTGAATACAGTCAATGCTCTAGCCACCTTAACTGTCAGGCTCCACGGAAAGACGTGAATTTAATCACATTTAGGTTAAGTTACCCGCTTAACCTACTACAACGCTTGGAATCCACCAAATCTGATACAGTTAGCTCATTGCCCAAGCAGGATTTCCCAAGTAATCTGTCTAGCATCTACCAGATGACCACCAGGCTCACGCAATTAATAGGTGTTTTGGCAGATTTTGGGCACTTTATCTTGGCAAGATCTTAGTTCGTAGCCGTACCTGTTAGGGATTAGGGTTAGAGGTTGGGGTTATGGGTCAGGGGTTAAGGTTGGGGTTGGGCTTAGTGTTAGGTGTTTTGGGTTAGGATTAGGGGTAAAGAGTTAAGATTACGGGTTGGGCTCAGGGTTAGGAGTCTTGGGTTAGGGTTAGGGGTTAGGGGTTGAGGGTATGGGCTGGGGTTAGAGGGTAGAGGTTAGGGTTAGTCTATGGCTTGTCTACTGCAAGTACAGCCACAAAATAAGATCCGACCTTTATCTTGACCCAAACGTGAAAACCTCGGCGGCCGTATTGGGATTCGAACCCATGACAGCTAGCTACCCGGCCAGCCTACTGCAACGTATGGAATTCATCATATCTGATACTTACGGCTCCCGATGGGCCCTCGTAGCTCGGGTGATTAAAGCGTTGACTACATGTTAGCCTTCCAATTGATTCCGAGGGTTCGAATCCCAGTGAGGTGGCCGAGATTTTCACAGAGAGGTCAAAACAAACGGGTGAATAATTTTATGGTTGTGTCCGCGACTGGGTTAGGCTCACGCCGTCTAACTCGTAGGGATCTTGGCGGGGTCACGATGTGCGTTCTGGACTGGGAACTCGGCTGCACCACATGACCGTGTTTGGGTGGCATGTGAGAGCCGGGGGGGGGGGAAAGGTTTGACGGAGTTGGTATCAGTCGTCTGAAGCCTTATTTTATGCCGTCACATGCTGCTCCAGACTCAAGCCCTCACATGCAGTCACGGCAACACAATACACTGCGGATCATAGTCGACTTTGCACGTGGCCCCCCTGCAGAGTCACGGCTATTAACTGATGTGCAAGGCGCCGACAAAGCGTTTTTACATTCAACACACCAACGTCACTGTCTCTAATGACGTGCGAAATGTCATGCCCCAGTGGTTAATTACTTAAAAGCCTGACTTATCACCTGAGAACTAAAATTTTGCATCTCTTGAGGAAGGAGTTTTAGTTCTTCAAGAAAGAGCCCTTCCCTAAGGCTCCACAGACGTCAGTAAAGCTTTATTCAGTTCAGACCGCAAGAAAGCGCTGTTCAAGGGCGGGGAAGTTTAAGAAGTCTGCTAGCCTGATGCCAGTATAGCAAATAATCACAGTTTCGAACTAATGTCTGCCTGTTAGCGGTTTGTGAATATTACGCGGTGTTTGCGCAGTAGCTGGTGGACATCGGCTCAGATATCCGTATAAACTTCCGAATCCTGCCTGAAAAGGTCTGATCCGAAAAATTTCCTCCAAGTTCACGCATTAATTTCCGCCGAAATTGAACAAGACGGGGTACAAGTGGAGTTCATATACCAGAAGACTCCCAGTAAAGGCTAGGCACCCACTGATGAGCCGAACCCCCTAGCAGCTGCATCAGGCGACGACACCAGATCGGTGAACCACACGCGTCTGGGCTTTTAGTTAGCGCCTGGGCTGTCAGCATGGTAAATAATCCCATAGTTGAATAGAATAATTTATCTCGCTAATCAGTTCTCTACTTTAACGTTTCAGCCCTCACATGGAAATCTGCCCATTCACTTGTAAGTATTCCGAGCTCATGAGCAACACCAAGCCTGCCCTTTGTGTTTCCTGGTATATGAACTCTAGGAGGGGACCAATTGATGAGCCGAACCCCTTAGCGACACAAGATGGGTGAACCACACGCGTCTGGGCTTCTAGCTGGTGCCCGTGTTGTCGGTATGGTAAAAAATCACTTACTTGTATACTACTGACTGTCTCTCGGCAGCTTGTGGATATTACGCGGCTATTCCACAGTGGCCGGTGAGATTTAGCTCAAATATTCATCTTTTTGGACCTAGCCTAAAAATAACTGGTCCGGAGGAAATTAAGCAAGATGAGTCTGCTAGGCGAGAAATGAGACATTTCGGTAAACCAGTGGCCGCCTGGCCAGTCAGTCAACTGGCACACAAATATTGCAGACCGCAGATACCGCCGTAAGAGCTCCTGCTTCACCATACTCACGCCTGCCATCTCGTCACCGGGGTTCACGTGAGTTGTAGTCAGGTGCGGTTTAATTTTCGGTTGCCGGAGTGTATGCGTGAGCCATCTGAGCCGTGACAACTCAGTCGAACACCCGGATGTGAAGATAGGAGTGTACAGGCCACCTCCCTGAACACTGTCCGGCTGCTGTTCAGCTGGATGTCCGCGTCTTACAGGTCTTTGATTTAGACCCGTATGCACTCAAGATTGTTTCCTAGGTGGTATCAAAAGTATACGACACTATTACTGGAGTCGCCGGGAAGCCGCGCATCGCTAGTTACTCTATCTCTCGACATAGTCCAGTTATTTTGCAAGTCATTAGGGGCGGGCAGAGATGAAACCAGGTTGCAAACGGGTTGCTCTCATGAATGAGACGAATTCCATAGTTGCTCGAGTTTATTTTGCAGCCCTCTGGAAGTCAACAGGGTGTATATCTGTGGAGAGTTTTGCCAGCACCATCGACGGAAATTGCAATACAATGAAGAGGAAATGAGGTGGGACATGGGTATGTGAAGCCCCCATATTAAACGTGGCTCTGACCTTATTATCAAATGGATTGGGGCCAGTGTTAAGGTACGGAAAGCCAGGGCTAGGGATCGAAAGGTAAGGTTAGGCTAAAGTTAAGATCAGGGAGTAGGTACCACATGGAATTTAGTGCGGGGCCACCTGTAGTACGGGGCGAGGTCACTATTCCCACATTCGACAGGAATTATTGTCACTTCGGTCTGCAGGCCAAGGCCTGTTTGCATTGCACGTCCTTCAAGAATTTTGGTGAGATTAAATGTTCCCGAAAGACACCCGAAACTGAAAGATTTGCTCGATACCTGCTTTTGCTTCCCGTCAGCTGTTACTGCCAAGCAAGACGGTTGATGACAGACAGTCCCGAAAAACAAAGTAGAAGTCAGATTTGCCAAAACTTTCTGTCCCATGCTGCGTTGTATCTCTCCTCTCGAAATCTATATAAATATCGCCTTTTCCTTCTAGTCAGAAAAGGACCTAGGCGTTTTTCGAGAAGAGCACGGTGGTTGACATGGAGACAGTCCTTACAAAACTGTCTTTTGCCCTCCCTGCAAACTGACGCGAGAACGCGAGCATCTTAGCCTAACAGCACGCACTCCTACTCGATTGCGCTAGGAGCGAAAAATCCCAACAAGTTACCCGCCTGACCTTCTGTCCCCCTGTGACGGCAAACATCCATGCAATGTGCAGCGAAGTTTTTGCGCTGGACAGAAGCTCTGATGACAGCTGGGAAATACTTCAATAGTTGAAGAGAGCGCTGTTTCTGCTTAAATGCTACATTTACTACTGATTTCTTCGTTGGCGGCAGAGGAGTTTTTAGCTGGTTCCTCTTCAAACAGTGACACAGCTTCCCGTCAGCACAGCCTTTTAAACCCCATCGTTTTCTCTCTAAAAACTAAGACGTTCTGCCCAATAGGACTTGGGGTTAGACCTACCATCCGCTATGGAAGCTCAACCAGGAAGTTACCATTTGCGGCGACGGAATTGAGGCTGTAAAGCCGACAATATATTTATTTCAAAGGCTTTTAATTTACTAAATTTGAGAAAAATGACATATTTATTATACCGGCAGTACGTCGTCCATCACACTCTATCGACAACCGTTTGAGACCACTTGGATCACATGACATGCAGTTACCTGCTAGATCGATATGTGCTAAGAAGACACGCTGCTTGTTCGTACACAGCAACAAAATTGCTTTGCACATATAATTTTCCCAGTGACTGGTAGCGATTTGATTTGGAACGAAATTCCGCTCACGCAGTTAATATACTGCACTTCATTTATCAGTATTTCTGAGGCTAAAATAAATAACTTATTTAGGGGTTAAAGACAAATGAATAATTCGTCACGGTAATTAGTACCTAGGGAACACCTTTGATCTCGTAAGAAATAACGCCTGTTCCCACGATACAGTCAAACGTTTAACAAACGTCTGTACAAAAGGGTACGGAGACAACTACCTCATGGTTTTGGGGGAGAATAGATGAAGCTTGTGGAAAGCTCCATTTCCTGACAGTCAGTGAAAAGTAGTCATCATTTGGATGGCAGGGTGCCTTCCAGGTAGTTTGCGAGTCACGAAGACACAGCGAAAGTCAATATGACAGCGTTTACTGGCAGGAGGAATCTAACAGACCTGCGTATGAGAGGGGGGGATAGTCCCTGCCATAGTCTGATGTTAGTCAACCAGTCGTCTGAATGAGTACTGGATCAACTTACTCATTCCCGTGTTTTCGAAACCCCTACATATTGCTTATCCATCAGCCCGCTGCCATTTTTCTTGGTTGCTGCATCCACAAATGACAGAACTTCCCCATTTTTATTTACTGACGCATTCTCAACCCGGTTGCGCAATTACGCTGGCTCAAAACAGGTCAGCCGAAAGTACCATTCAGCCAACTATGCTTTGACGGTATTTTTCCTCATAACTTTGCCTTGCCAACAGCACTCTCAGTTGACGGCAAATTACTGTGCTTTTATTTACTGAAAATCATGTGTCGTTGTGGATGACACGCGCTGACGTAATTTTTTGACTAACTGGAAATGCGGTGTTAGAAAATGGAGTCGGATGTGGTTACGTGGCCTCATCTGAAGTACACAAATCCCAGTCACCTCTAATACGGAACCGGTGGTAATAGCGGTATCTACAGGTGGAGTCGGGGAACGCACAGGCGGCGAGATCAAGCAGCTGTATGCAAAAGAAAAGCTATCGGGAATGCGCGGTTGTACATTGAGTGGTTTATAAATAGTTGCGCTAACACCTAACCATTACCGTAACCCATAACTATAACCCCTTATGCAAAACCCTAACTCCTAACCATAACCCCTTAGCCTAAGCCTTTATCCCAAACCAAACAGCATTGCGTACATCAGGTGAGGCTGCCAAACCTCATCTTGCCGAAAATGGACTAAAGCGAATATAGATAGGATTCTGAGCATGGTGTCATATAAAAACGGTTCCACCGCTCCCAACAGCGAAATTCATCTAGACCTCCCTTCCCTGGAGTTTAAGCACTTTAAAAATTCTTAGTCGTTTGGGGCTGTTGACTTCTACATGTTTTCGGGGAACTACAGCAATAAAATATCACGGGAGTAAAATGCTAATGTTATTTCATGTTTGCCAAGACATGAGATCGGTTATTTTAACGTCTCGCACGAAAGCCGTTTTAAACCCATAGAATCAAAAGAGAAAATTGGCCTCCATACTGACTAGAATATTCATGTCAGGTTGGTTTGCATCGAAGTAGGGAGAGCAAGTCTGCTCCTGAAACTGTTTCGATTAAGACATCCTTTAGGCTGCAATAACCAGTCCTGAAACGAGACTTCGTGTAACGATAGGGTGTAGGTCCCACAAGAAGGTGGCAACTACAAAAATGCACCCCAAAATTCAGTGTAACTGTAAAAAGCACTTATTATTCACCGTTCCCATTGTTTGAAATTTCCTTCTCTTCCTGACTAAATGTAAACTTACCAGCGACGCTTTATTCAAAGCTCATTATTTTTTGAAAATTGTTTTTTATTTATTTTCTAATTATCGCACTCACTTTGCCAAATGACAGCGTACGACAAGACTCTCAGTAGAAATGTATTTATTTTTCGTGTCTTCTTGCACCCCGTCCCGAGTGTTGCCCTAACCGTGAAACTCCCTCTACCATCATTCAACGTATGACATGGTCCACGAGCTAGTTCAAATTAGTTGTCGGTCCTACACCCTATCGTTGCCAGACTTTGTAGCGGCAAGCTGAAAACAGTTCCAACGGTGGAAAATTTGGCCTATAGGTAGGTTCAATACAAATGTCCCGAAATGAAGGTTGACGGGTAGGATGGAGACGACCATTTCAGCTAGCCTAGGGACTGTCTGTTTTGCCTCCCGATTACGTCAGTAGTTAGAAGGAACAACAATTACGCGTTGTGGCGTAACGGTGTACTTGACGTGGCAACAGAAACCGAAGAACCCGCGGTTGCCAAGTGGCTGCTTTAGCACCAATTAGTTCTCTCTCGGTACCGCTGCACAGATCGATATTTGCCCCTCCAATGATTGGTCACGACAGGTCGTGACTCAGGTGGGCGCTCGCGCCTCGCGCCGGCTAGCTTTTGACGCATTTGATTTTCGTATACTCTCTTGACCAGAATGAAGTCTGCCTTACCATTTCTGCCGCCCTGGTTTATGATTTGATAAACATCTCGTTACTGACCCACAAAACTTCGCATATTGGACCAAAGTGAGGTTGGGAGTTTTGTCGATCGTAACTGAACAGCAAGGAAGGTTCCCAGTCGAAGATCGACCTGTCATGGTGGGTGTGAATTGCCTCGAGGCAATGCTGAGCGCATGTGAGTACGGCGATTATGCAGATTTAAGTCCTGATTTCAAGTAGTTTGGTGCATGACGTAATTTATCACTCCTTATGTCACTATCGATCAAATGAGGGTTAAAAGGACAGTTACCAGGTCTTCGTTACCTTGTAACCGCACGAACACATAAATTAGGCTTGTGGTAACAGCACGTGCTGCTGCAGCTTACGGTCAAACAGTCTGTGCACCTGCGGATGCGTCATAAATATTCTTCAGCTTGCACCTATTGCACGAATTCTGGAAAAAATTCAAACAGCGCATGCCAGGGCTGAAAGGAAGAGCAGTTGCATGAGAACAGCAGGCATCTTGCGGGAGGGAATAGCTGAACAACACGTCTTCTGATTGCTCAAAAAACTAACCAGTGCCGATCGCTCATGAGCAATTCATAGAGGGGAGCAGTGAGAACGATATGCTTTTCACCTAATTGATGAAAGGATGAACTTTTTACAGTACAAAGTCGGTAATTGCCCTGTGCAGCCTTGTACTCCAACATCTATGTCTCTAAATTTCGTCATTTGTGAGCCATGAGATTGGAGGAATGATTTTCAAATGCAGTGAAATGGACGGCTCTCTGCTAAGCTCTAATCCACACTAAAACCAGCTGTTTGTGTCTGGTAAACGGACGACGCCCGCTCTGGCGGCTAAGACGATGAACCTACCATAACTAGAACAAGCCCGGAGCCAAATCCAGTTAGGGGCAAGAAACAGGGGATCTCAGAAGAAGGAGTTTAGTCTGTTAAGAGGGCCAAGCCGCCATCGTGTAAATCCCGATGCGTAGGCTACCCGCTAACAGCGTGTGCAAGCTTGTCAGAATCGGGTGTGAGTGACAATATCATGAGAGCATCTTTCAGTATCTTCGATGCGCAATCGGTAAATCGATTGGCTGAGATCTGTGATTGGTTGGACTTGTCGATGCGACCTTTATTTGCTGAATTAAGCGCATTACTCATTTCGTGCCATAGGGTGGATGCCAGAGCTAGTTGACAGTTCGGACGTCGATTCCGACGATGTCCATCGTGTGCTAAACAGCCAGGTGCAGCAGGCACGGCGACTTGCGCATGTGTGTTAGTTTGCAGTAAGGGCAGACTTGCGCGGCATCTACCGCACTCTCTCTTCCCCACACCCAAGGGCCGACACCAGCCCTCGGTCAGCATTGTTGCGCCGTGTTGCTCTCAGCATTTTCTTGACTCAGCAAAAGACTTAAATAAAGTTATCGGCGGTTCCGCGTTCAGAGGCCATGGGGTGGGCGGTCATAGGCACTGATTCATGTAACTCCAAATACAGTCTTTCGTCGTGGTTGGAAAGTTGGGATGCGGTCTCCACAAAATCGGCCTATAACGTGTTCCTGCTCGTTTTGAATACTTTTTTTCATAGATTTCACACAACTAGCTTATTGGGTAAGATGCGGTTATGCAGCCCCACCTAATGGACACAATACCGTTGGGATTGGTGTTAGGGGTTATGGTTGGGGTTAGGGGTTAGCGCAACTATTTCTCAACCACTCAAAGTACAACCGCGCATTCCCAAAAGTTTTCCTTTAGCATAAAACTACTTGGCCTCATCGCCTGTGCGTTCGCCGGCCCCACCTGTAAAAAGTCCTACTACCACCGGTCCCAAATTACAGGTGTCTGGGATTTGCTTACTTCAGGTGAGGCTACATAACCACATCTGGTCGTTCTTTCGTAATTCGTGGAATGGAAGGCCTTACTTCTATTCGCATGTTGGATTCCTATTGAAGGACACAGGGCGCCTGACGGGCCAGTCGTCTTCATGACATCGACAATTCGTGCTTGACAAGACAAACAGCATCTGTACCTAGTAAGATGATAGTCTAATCACCAAGTTTTAAGCAGATTACATGGGCTCCCTCCTTTTCGTCCTCACATTGGCCATTTCTGGGTTGGTTATCGGTTCCTTGAGGGTAGCTGGCTTGACTAGCACTACGCCGGGGCCCCCTGACAACACCCGTAAGTACGCATGAGTGTTCGACTGTTGGTTCCAACAATGTCTAACGTGTGCTACATATCAGGGTAAGAGCGGGAACGGTGACTTGCGTGTAGATTAGTTTGTAGTGATTGTGGACTTGGGGCTCTACCACACCCTTCCTCCGTCCCCAGCTGTGCCCGGTGTTAAGACAGAGCCAAGAAGACCGGAAGTTAGAGAGTACTCAGATGGTCGGCACGACATAGACTTACAAATAGGCATGCAACCACGCTCCCCGATAAGAGAAGGGGGGTGGGTTAGGGGAAGGGCCCAGACTCCACTGAACGTCATAGTGGCCACACTGAAAAGGAGCCATTGCAGCCTGACTCTGAGTCCACTCTACACAAACTCATACTGAGCTGCCTACGAGGTTTAGGTTATCGCCACAGTTGGTAACCCTTCAAGCCACGACTTTGAGCGTACCATGATAGTCTCAAGTAAGTCAGGTTGTTTTTGCTGAATGTTAATGAGCCCATACGCTTGTTTTCCCTATTACCGAAAATCTTAACGGAGGGTGTCGAAGAACGACGGTCGACAGCGTGAAGTTCCTCTATTTTAAAGGTACTGGCGGCTGCAAGAGAGCGTTTGAGCGACTCAGGAGACAGTAACTGTAACCGCTACACAAAGCCGAGTACCAGCCGTTGATGTCGTCAGTTTCTGCCTGAGGTGAGCTTGAAAGGACCTTTGGGACCAGAAAGCATGTTGGTGAGCGGCAGCATGAGGTCAGCACAGTTCGGGAGGGACCAACGGTAAAAGTTGACCATGCCGAGGAATTGCTGCAACTGACGCTTGGAAGTGGGTGGAGGGAAATTACGAACTGCTTCAACCTTGGAGGGGAGGAGACGCAAACCTTCAGAGTCGACCTGATGGTCGAGGAACTCGAGCGAAGGCACACCGAACACGCACTTGGAGGGATTGATTACAACGCCAAACTTGTCAAGGCGGTCAAACACCAAGGCAAGATGATCTTTGTGTTCTTCCTCATTCCGGCTGGCCACCAAGAGGTCATCAATGCAGGCGTACACAAAGGGTAGGCCACGCAAGACATGATCGATGAACCTCTGGAACGTTTGGGCAGCATTACGAAGACCGAACGACATGCGGATGAATTCGAAGAGACCGAAGGGTGTGGCGACGGCGGTTTTAGGAATATCCTCAGAGGCAAACGGAATCTGATGAAAAGCACGCACTAGATCAATCTTCGAGAAACCCGTTTTGCCGAAAAGGGCTCCAGCAAAGTCCTGAAGATGGGGTACGGGTACCGATCAGGAATGGTGGCGCTTTTGAGGGCACGATAGTCGCCACAGTCACCGGATGCCGCCTTGGGCACCACATGCAGTGGGGACGCCCAAGGTCTGTCGGACGATCGAATTATTCCCAGTTGCAGCACGTGTTCAAACTCCGCCTTCGCGGCCTGGAAACGCTCCGGTGCTAGTTCGCTCGGCCGAGCAAACACTGGAGGACCTGATGTGCGGATATGGTGCACAACATCATCTTAGACTGTGCCGAGGCACCAGACTATCTTGTGTTTACCTACCTGCTCATCGTTCTTGAACTTACTGTTTGTTTAACTAAATGTTGCCTTAACGAGTATATCTTATACACATTTTGTCTTGTACTGATCGCAATCCTTCGCTCTTCGCTTCAGACCATCTGCTCTGAGAGCATGAACTAAGCTTTGAACATAACGGGGATCTCAGTCCCTCGAAGTCGTAACTATCTACCGGGCCCCGCAGGCTGAGCCCGACCCAGATACTTGTCTACTGAAAAGCATAAAAGAGATCGCCAGCCGACCAGACGTTGTTCTCATGGGGGATTTCAACGCACCCTGCATTCAATGGAGCGATATGCATGCGAAGTGCTCGATGAATACCTTCGATTGCCATCTACTAAAGACAACCCTAGAAGCTCTACTCACTCAACGTGTCCTGTTTCCAACAAGAGCTCGTGGAGGGCAACAGGCCAGTTGTCTGGACCTCGTTTTTACCAAAGATCCTGACAGTATAGACGAGGTGTACTACCTACCCCCGCTCGGTCGAAGTGATCATGTAGTGCTTTTATGGGAGTTCTTGCTGTATTCTGAACCGTGTACAAAAGACAATACGAGGCCAAATATATGGGAAGGGGACTTTCGCCAAATGAGAGCTGAGGCATCACAAATAGACTGGCATGTTCTCTTCTCCGGAAACGTTAACGAGGACTGGAATTTATTCAAGGATCGTTTACTGCATCTAATGAAGAACCACTGTCCCTTATCAAAGCCTAGGACACCCAACCGCCCTCAGTGGCTAACACGAGAACTCAAAAGGGAGATCAACAAGAAAGGAAGGTTATGGAAGAAATTTTGCAAGAAAAACAACAATGCAGCGTTTACAGAATACAAAGTTCAAAGAAATAAGGTGAAAAGTCTGATTTTCAGGAGGCGACGAGATTTTGAGAGTAATTTGCTCCACCGAGCCGCTAAAAATCCGAAATTGCTCTACAGCTATTTGCGGAAAAGCACACGTAACAGGAATCCCATTCCTGTTATGAGGGGTGATGACGGCTTGGAGATCTCGGACAGTACAAATAAGGCTGAGCACTTTTCTCAATTTTTCCGATCCGTTTTCACAAGAGAAGCAGACTTTACCCCTTCTAATTCTGAGAAGATGGGAGATCCTACTATCGAAAATATTGTGTTTCGAGAAGAAGCGATTTTGGAAGAACAAAAAGGTTAAAGGAATGTAAATCTCCCGGTCCGGACGAGATTCCAGCAAAACTGCTCTTTGAGCTTGCCCAAAAGCTGGCCAAGCCACTATCCTTTCTGTGTCGGAAATCGTTTGATGCTGGAATTCTTCCCACAGACTGGAAGACGGCCCACATTACACCCCTTTACAAAAGCGGTAGTCGTGCTCAGGCGACAAACTACAGACCCGTCAGTTTGACATCAATCTGCTGAAAAGTGGTGGAGAAAACCATCAAAAAGGAGTTGATGGCTTACTTGGAAACCCACAACCTCTTGTCCAATGCACAATAGGGTTTCCGTAGGGGAAGATCACGTGTTACGAACTTGCTATACACAATGCAAAGTTGGACACGAACACTGGACGCAAAACACACCGTGCATGTTGCCTATATTGATTTTCGGAGGGCGTTTGACAGTGTTCCGCACCAGCGTCTCCTACACAAGTTGAGAATTATGGGCATCGGTAGCAAACTTCTCAAATGGATCGAAAATTTCCTTGTCGGCCGATCCCAAATTGTCTGCCTAGAACAACAGCAATCAAGGTGCACATTCATAGAGAGTGGGGTGCCACAAGGCTCGGTGCTCGGACCAACCCTCTTTCTCTTGTTCATTAATGATTGTGTAGATGGGTTGGACTGTGTTTGCGCCATGTTTGCGGACGACATAAAAATCTGGAAAGTCATCCAGAATGCTGCCGATGAGACCACCTTCCAAGAAAATCTTTGTCGATTGGACGAGTGGTCCCGCAGATGGCTCTTGTCCTTCAATTTGAACAAATGCACCATTCTGCGCCTCGGAAATCAGACCCCTAGTACGCGGCAATACCATCTGAACGGAATGCCACTCCGAGAAGCAGAAACTTAAAAAGATCTCGGAGTTTGGGTTGCAGACAGCCTAAAGCCTTCTACACAATGCTGTAAGGCGGCCAAGGCCGCAACCTCAATGCTATATGCCATCAAGCGGGCATTCGTAGTTTTCGATGAAGACTGCTTCACCAAAGTCTTCGGCACGTTTATAAGGCCCCATCTCGAATATGCAATTCAGGCCTGGAGACCGTGGACGCATCAGGATTACGATCTTCTCGAAAGGGTGCAGAGACGAGCAACAAAATTAATAAGAGGTCAAAGTGCACTGCCATACGAGATCCGCTTAACTAACCTTAATCTCTATCCTCTGAGTTATAGGCAGTTGCGCGGAAACATGATACAAACTTTCCGTATCGTGCGCGGCTTGGATTGTGCCCTTCGGCGCGATGACTTTTTCCAACTCGCCACTACAACCCACCTCCGGGGACATCCCTTCAAGCTACGTGTGCCACAGGGTAGACTGAATGTGAGAAAATATTTCTTCTTCAACCGTGTCGTGGAACCGTGGAATAACCTGCCCGAGATGGTTGTTATGTCTCAATTTGTGGAGACGTTTAAATGTAGCCTTTACAGATATATGCTGCAGCAACAAGCGGACTATGTGACTTTTTAGCCATGTGATTAGTGACATATGTGAATCAATGTATGCATTCACTTAATGCTGTAATTTCTTCACATTTTTGCTTGTTTATCGATTTTTTATGTACAAATAGGGAGTTCAAAGGCGTAAGCCTATTTCCCTCAAATACACTGACTGACTGACTGACTGAATAGATGCGCTTTAAAATACGATAACTAGAATTTGTCGAGATTTCTACTCCGTGATTTGTCTGTTGCATAGATTTCTTGGACCATGGTGATTAATTTCCAGGGGCTTATTGATGTCCGTGATCTTCAGAAACAGTCTTTGTATACATTTTTATTACTTCTGTCGGTTTCAACTCTATCTTAACTTCGGAGGATAGTAAGTCTGCGTAGGTCACTCTGTCCTAAACTTCCAACCTAGACTCTCCTTACCCCTTAACTGCATTATCGAATTTTCAGTAGCATGTTGGGATGCGTTTCACATGTTCAGAACTAAAGCTGGCTGCCATTACCAATTTCAAAAGTCTAAATCCATCAACGATAAAGGAATTGAATTAAAATATTGGCTACTGAGACATTTATACATTTTTTCAACAATCCGCATATTAGTTCTTACTTCTATCAGAGAGACTGCCTTAGACGATAAAATTGATGAGATGGTGCATCCAATGTTGCATGCGCTAAGCGGGCATTAATTGGCATTTTTCTGCATCGATTTAGAGCCAAATGAAACAATCAGTCATGTTTGATGTTAGGAAAATGAAATATGTTTTTCTTACAAAATAAAATTCGAAAAAACGGTTTGTAAGCTCTCGGGTGCCTTAGATGAATCGGAGCATAAAATAATTGTGTATACAGACGTCACTTTTCCCGAAACAATTTCGGGCAAAAGGAGACGGCATATAACAACAACAACAACACCGGCATTCAAAAAGTTTTCGGCAAAAATTTTTGAATAGGACAAATTTAGGTTCTTTCACAAAAGTATGCTTGCGCTGCACACACGGAGGTGTTTCGCACCGGCCTGACAAAACTCCTCTGCAGTCCCGACGCTGATCTGCGATGCCTATATTGGCGAAATGGAGTTTACGCGTAGCGCTGCCACCGTCAGAGCAAACAAAATGACCTGTTAAGGGGGGGTGGGGGTAAGAAACAATTTTTTTAGCAAACGACGGTTTTGGTTTAATTGGGAAATCCGTAGGTATTTTGGCAGATCTGGTGGATTCTAGGTGAATTACTTAGGAAATCCAGCTTGGGCAGTCAACTTACTGTATCAGATTTGGTGGATTCCAGACGTCGCAGTAGGCCGGGTGGGTAAGTTGACCCAAATTTAATTAAACTCGCGTCGTCCGGCGGGGCCTCGTAGCTCAGATGGTGAGAGCATTGACTGTACTAAAGCCTGCTCCTTACTGCGTGGGTTCGAATCCAAACGAGGCGCCGAGTTTTTCACAGTTGGGTCAATATGAATAATTGGGAAATAATTCCTCCGGCATTAGTTGAAAATGAGGTTACACTGACTGAATAACACCCATCCTGGAGATGCTTTCTTGGCCTTTGTGG
Source organism: Spirometra erinaceieuropaei (assembly GCA_902702965.1). Taxonomy (NCBI): domain Eukaryota; kingdom Metazoa; phylum Platyhelminthes; class Cestoda; order Diphyllobothriidea; family Diphyllobothriidae; genus Spirometra; species Spirometra erinaceieuropaei. The sequence goes on along the minus strand of CACRXP010000020.1, from coordinate 2,034,621 downwards.
CTACAGCGACAGTTGACCACTTGCGTCGCGTGCGATCCAACCCTGCGGATTGGGGGCGCCGTGACGCGCAAATCGATATTTTATTGTTCATTGTTTGGCCACAGTCGGTCATGGGAGGGGGGGACGCATGCTCGCATCTCGAGCCGGGTAAGCCAACATTGACGGCCGACCTTCTGCTAACGCCGATCTCTGGGACGCTTGGACGCTCATATGCTACTTTAAAACTTGGCATACTGACTCTCGCACTCCCTGGCTTGCGTTTAGGGAAACACCTCGCAAGCGTATCGCACTTCAACAATTTTGGGCCGACTCGCCTTCACTTGAATCCTAACCCTATCTGTAACCTCTAAGCGTAATCCTGACTCTACTCCTAATCCCGAACCCAGCCCTAGTCTTTAATCAAACTCTAACCCTAATCGATGCCATTTGTTCAAACACAGCTCTAGTCAATAGTAGTGAAAATCCGATTCCCACGTGGCATATCAAAAGAAGAGGAGGCGTTCACCGGGAGGGGTGTATTTGAGATCCGACGTTTCGGGTAGTTTATTCTTCAGGGACTGGGAGGTCCTGTGCACAGCACTCCTTATTACGGCGCCCTTTGTCCAATGCGTGATCCGCCAATGCCGCCTGTGTGGCTGCATCCAACCCGCATGCCACCGTGACCTGAATCGCCCCCGTCGGCTGTGGTGATGACTGACGGCCCCGATTGTCCCGCGCCGTGACTGTCCCCCGCTAAGAAGTTTTGTAAAGTCAGATAGGGGGGAGGCAAATTGATGTGGCGGTCGACAGAGCGGTCGGTGGACATCCAGGCTTCTTGCACTTGCCTTGCTGTGTGATCGCTGCCCCGGCCCACAATCTCAACGGCGTCAAAATTGAATATGTGTCCTATTTGCGCGGCATGGGTTGCTACCTCCGACTTTGGGTCCAACCTTCGCACGGCCAACTTATGCTCGTGCATTCGCGTTTGCAGCCGTCGGCCGGTTTCTCCAACGTAGTTGTAGCTTCCGCAGCTGCCTTGAAGTCGGTAGACAACGGCCGACATCTCCTGCTTAGGGATCGGATCTTTCGGCCGCATCACTTGTCGGCGGATTGTTGAGTCAGGCCTGTGGGCAACACCTATTCCGAGTGGCGCGAGTGATCGGGCCACGACTTCGGAGACCCCTTTAATGTACGGAATGCTCCGCCACGAGTTTGGCTGACTATGCTCTTCGTTCCGTTTCTTTGGCTGCCTCCGGCTTCGTTCAGTGAATGCCCGCGGCTCTGAAAAGTTCTCGGAGGAGCTTTATCTCATCCAGTTTGGCGGCTGGTGTGCTGCAATGAGTTTTCACCCGTCGGTACAGCGTGCGGACACAGCTTCGTTTTTGTTGTGGCGGGTGGTTGCTGTTGTAGCTGAGAATTTGCAGCGTCTTCGTCGGTTTTCTGTAGACCGACATCGCTAGTTCGCCATTTGGTTGGCGGCAGACGAGAACATCCAAGAATGGAAGTTTATCCTCTACTTCCTCTTCCATCGTGAACTGTAGATCGGGCATGATTGAGTTCAGTACTTCCGCATAGTAGTTGATTTTATCCTGGTTTATGATTACGAAGGTGTCATCAACGTAGTGTGCCCAAAACTTGGGTTTGTACTCCTCGAATAGTCGTCTCTCGAGTTTTTGTAGAACCGCTTCGGCAATGAGTCCGGAGATTGGTGAACCCATTGGAGTGTCCTTGATCTGCTCGTATGTGGTCCCCTCGAAGGTAAAGAATGTCTTGAGGCAGTGCCCCATGAGTTCTATGGGATCCTGAGCTGTGGGCTGGCCATCGCCCCCGTCGTAATTTTGACGTAGCAGGTCACTGGGCGTTTCGACCGCAAGGGCCTGTTGTATGGACGTGAATAGTGAGACGACGTCAAAAGACACCATCCTTTCATTCGGTTAGGCGCGGGACACGGCGCGGGCCAATCGGGGCCGTCAGTCATCACCGCGGCCGACGGGGGCGAATCAGGTCACAGTGGCATGCGGGTTGGATGCAGCCACACAGGCGGCAGTGGCGGATCACGCATTTGACAAAGGGCGCCGTAATAAGGAGTGCTGTGCACAGGACCTCCCAGTCCCTGAAGATGGGCAGACGAATAAACTACCCGAAACGTCGGATCTCAAATACACCCCTCCCGGTGAACGCCTCCTCTTCTTTTGACAGCTCTCGTCACAATAACATATGCAAGTCCAAACGTGCATTAGGCGGGTGGGCAACTCTGCGACCATCATACCATTTTTACAGTGATTTGAGTCAAGTAGAATCGGTTTCTAGCAGCCTTCGCGCTTACCAAAGCACACAACTTCTTCGGTAGGATTAGGTTATCGTGATTTGTGATGACTACGTCTATTCCGAGGGTCCAGTGGTGGGGGGACTTCCACAGCATTTACAGAAGATTTGCTACCTCTCGGATGTTAACTGAAATTCTGAAATGTGTCTTCCATTCGGAAACACAACTTAAGTAGGGTCGCAAGAATGATTACTGTGCGGCATAATTCCAAGATATTTCAATCACGTCAGGACTCCGGCTTTTGGATGGGCTTCCTTTAGGCCGTCTGCAAAAACTACGTCCGGTAAAAATGGCTACTTAAGTAGTTTAACGTTCTTGTATTGGTTCTTGATATCCTTAAAGATTCAAACTTATTTTATGCTCTTTCTTTTATTCATTTTTTAGTTATTTACGTCAGTAAATTCTATACCAAACGATTTTGAAACCAACCCCGTCTTCACAATTGCATGGAAAATTTCTGTAGTAGAAGCTGCATACTTTCCGCATAAGGAAAATAATATACTTCTATATGCTGTTGAGAGGACGTCACACAAGGTCCGCAAAATGTTATGGTGGATATGGACCATGTCGTTTACCTTAAAAATTAACAGTTGTAAAGTTACTGATACTATGCTGTATGATTGGACATTTCGCGGCCCTAACTATCATATTTTTTACCGAAAATCATCCAAACAGATGATTTGCAGCTATATTTTCTAAACAGGCGTTTTTAAGAAGACTTTTAAGTGGTGGTCCTTTGGATATCTTCTAGGTTCCGAGGCTATAGGTCACTCAAAACGTGGGATGGTTCCTTCCAGTAGTCGGTGAATTCTTCGTCGGGGAAAAGAAGGATTATCCTCCAATTTATAGTTTTAGGTTAATCAGATGCCCTTAACTTAAGCCCGGTCAAAGACGCCTTCTGTTTGAAAACATGCAAATCAACGGGTCTTTGTAAAATCAATTTTCACAGAGTCGGCCTTTTACAAATTGCTGTAATATTTTTCGGAAACCCAGCTCTTTATCAATAAACTCCGCCCACTTCTGGTAGCTACAGATAAAGATCAATATATTTTTGACACTTTCGGAAATAAACAATAAAATATAACTATTAACGAATAATTAGGAAAAAATAAATGAAACGTGTTTCGGAAATGCTCACTCTTCCCCTAACCTTTTTGTCATCACGGACGTTACATGCCATAGGCTCGCAGAGTTCTTCTTCCTCTCTAGGAACGGTTCAGTTAATACGTGCTCTACTTGATAACTTCTGAATGGCTAGTTTAAGTAAGACCTACATTTCAATAAGCAGGACCCACAGCATAATCACAAACGCCTATATGCTCTTTACTGAATAGAGTGATTGAAACGCCCTCTAAAGTAGAGCAGCAGACCTCGATGCGCGTGCTTCAAGGGCAATCTTTGCCTAGACTAGAAAGTTAAAAGTGTGAGCAGCTCTGAAGCTCTGTACAGCTAGGTGCAGTAATAAGGGCGCAAATTGAAAACGTTTCTCTATCCATAGGTTTTGGCCCACAGATTAGTCAGAAGCGCTGGGGACAGCAGGCGGGGGGAGCTATCTCTTCCTAGCTGCCCTTGAGACCATCCCGATAGTCGTGGGAAAATAAGCAGGACAACATATAAAAGGCGGACGTGTGCTCATTTCTTGGGACGATACCTTTCCGCCACAATTTTATAACGCGCCGAAGTTCCTACTTGAGGCTGTTACCCGCTTGATACGGTTCACGTAATCACTTTAAGTTAGGGCGCGATCAGCGGGAGGGTAGGGCTGCAGGACTATCTACAGGGGCTGATCACACTGGTGGTTCGACCTGATTGGTTCGGAATCTGACCAATCGCCGTCCAGGCGATCTGGGTAGCAGTTAACTCGTCTAGGAAGTGGGTCGAGGCATACAGGTCGCACGCCCTAGGGCCTACAGAACACAAACTTTCCTGCTTACACAGAGGTAGCGGACCTTGTTAAAATTGCAGAAAACGTGGCCAACTCATTTATGGACTTGCTAATGTGCTTTATCTTTAATCTGCCAAATTCAACAACAAGGCAGAAGACGAAAATCCAATGTTAGCGCATGGGAGTTCACCTAGGCCGCAGCCCTTAAATTCACCTGTTCCGCCTAAACTTATCGTATTTATCATTTAAAAACGGGGGACTATTTCGGTCAGATCACTGAATCCAGATGGAAAGTAGGACTTAATGTTGATCAACTGCAGAATTGTTGACGACGGTGATGCGCATCGTGTTCCTCTTTTGACCGCCTAACGTCATCAGCGGCACAGTGATCCAGTAGGTCGACTAGGTCCGGTAGCCTTTAATTGGCTGCAATGCTCAACAGCGTACCGAGTCAGCGCAGTGTGTCGAAATCAAGGTCATTTGTAATGAATCACCTTGGCTGCTTAGCGGATCTGAATCCACGACAGAAAGACCGGTGGGGCGGGAAGCTATCGCGCAGCAAACTGTTATGCTACCTGACATCTCCTCGCCCTAACGACCATGTTATCTGAACTAACGCTGCACAAGACTCCAAATTGGAGGCAACCATATGTCAGTAAGCCCATCAGGGAGAGAGGAAGTAACAGGCGACGCTATTCTGGCGGAAATTTCCAAACCGTAGGCGCAGCAAGAACGAAATGGGATCTGACGTCCTGGGCTGTTTTCACGATACCGACCCTTTACCTCCTAACGCGTGCATGAAACCCGACAAACGCCCCCACGGAACCCGAAAACAACTGTCAACCAGAGTAGGCGCCACGTTCACGCAGGAGGCTAAAAGGCGTCGAAAGTTACCTGACGGCATTCATTTAAACTGCGGTTAAAAATAGCCGGGGAGAAGACCACACGTACTCTAAGTAGATGATTGCCTGTACTTGACCCTGTGAGAGGAAAACTTACCTGAATCAGAATAAAGATGATTGGTATGACCAGGAGAATTGTCTTTTCCTTCTCGACGAATTCGTTGATTCTTGTTCTACAGCCTGGAATCGCCTCTTTCTTTGCGTCTGCCTCCGAGCACTTTGAGGGCATCGTAGCGGTTGATTTTGAGCAGCATGGCGAAGGAATTGCTACCAGATGAAGAAGACGCAAGAAATGGAAGAGCACACTTTGCAAGCGGGTGGGAAGTGTCAAAAATACCGTTGTTTCCTTATAAAAGAAGTTCTCCTGACCTCGAGGGCTGGACCTAACATCTTTTTACGGACCCCCTGTGTCCGTGTCTTCCGGCGAGTCATGCGAAACTGGTAACGCCGAGTGAGTTAGTACTGGTGATTCCTCTGCAGGCTCTAACGCAAAGTAATATGTTACAACTGTGGATTGTCCCAGTCACAACCGCCCAAGGCCTTGAAATCATCAGGACTTCTGATGAAAATGTTACAGGGCGACCTTTTTCTTTGAATACTGCCGCGTTCTTATTAGTTTCTACTTACGTAAGTGGTTGATATCCAAGAAATACCTGTCCTTCACTGAGATCTTCGAGGCCGGAGAATTTAACTCTAAAAAAGTATGGAAAGTTTGTAGCAGCCGCTTCAGCCCCCCTTTTTCTCCGGCTCCGTTTTGTCGAACGATGGTCGCGAGAGCTGTCGACACACGGCCGTCCCCGCCGGCTAGAACTGGGACACCTCCGGTCCAACTGCAGTGACTCTCGGCTGACCTCACAGACTTTCGTCACCTCACGCGCGTCGAACGCTCCGGCCTGATACCCGCGAGGCCTTGTGAGCATGCGCCCCTCACTTTTCTCCTTATTTGTCCCATCACACGACCAACACTCAATCAGTCACCCCCTCCTGCTGACCCAGACACTCACCCCCGCGTAAGCAACACACCGCGATTGACACTCTCCGTGAACGGACGCTTATCTCTGTGGCAAGCAAACAGCCAACTTACGACAACCTGCCCTGTGTACAGAATAAACTAGTCCTCACAGCTCCCTGACTGCTGACATTAGACGAAACGAACTTACTGTGCGTGGTTTAAGTTGATCTCACATTCTTGACCGCCACAACTTCACCACCCCGTTATGGACTGTACCTTTTGACAGAAGGAGACAATTTGCGAACACTTCAATCTGCGACCCTATTTTAATCAGACGCTGAAATTCGGCATTCCTTATGAATAAACGTGGAGTCGGATTTACAGAATAGTAGGTTCGGTCCTCCTTCTCTCTTCAATGTGTCTGAGAGAAGGCAGTTGCATAACGACATGCGTGATGGGCGCATTTCCACCTCCGATCGCCTTGACTTAGTTTTCACATCGGAAGGCATTGGCGTAGGATGGACGAGTGCGGTAGGCGCAGCGGAAGTCTCCTCCGCAACCACGTCCACCTCATGAGACATCAGTGAACCACCCAACCCGCGAGGATCGAACTATCGTGTGTATGCATTTAAACAATTTCTCAATAACAAACACAACTCACAGTCTGCCTTAAAGTCCGAGTAACCGTCCATACCGCAACATGTCACGTTCTTTGCCTAGAAATGAAATAAAACTTAGAATGAGACAGTGACTTCTTGGTCCTCTTATCGAATGTTTGTGTGACTGATGGTAAGTAGGTGTTCAGGGCAAAAAAGACCTTGGGCTAAATGACGCAAGTAAATAATTTGTGCAGCCGGATGGTTACAGACTAGGTTAACTACCGACACTGCTGGCTATCAAATTTGACCGAATCCAGTTGGCCAATACTGCCCTTTCGATTTACTCTGATACAAACTCGTCAAATGATCCAAACTTTCGGGAGTGGGGAGGTGGGAAGCACTCACCGTCATGATCTGGTACCATACGTAAACACCGGGAGTATCTGCATGGTCCTTGACGAAAGCTCCCTTCAGGGTTCGTGTCATAAGCGCATCGACGGTGTTTTGCAACTGAAGTAGAAGCCATAGGAGTTAGATGACGCAAGAATTGATATGGTCTTCTGGAATTATTCCGAAAAAATTAGGAGACTGCTTCTTTCGCACAGGAAAACGTACGTTTTCATTCGTTCCAAAAATGAGACCGACTGCGACTGACTGAGCAATGATGAGTACGGCAAGAATTCCTGCGTACTGGAGGAGAAAAGACAAAAAATTAGGAAGTCACAGTGTTACTGCTGTTAGGAGGTCCACAGCGGATAAGAAAGTGACCAATGTAGCCGTCTTTTAAAGCAAGCAACATCAGTGACGCACTAGGTATGATAGCCTGTAGCCACGTTATAAGTATGCTCACCTATTAAACATCGTGACGGGGTGATACTCGATACTTTTTATTTGGTCAGGGGATTCTGGTTGGGAGTTCCACAGAGGGTTGTATGGTTTTAGTTAAAAATCAAGAATTGCCGCCTGCAGAGACGGCAGACATTATAGTGCACATCTAAATTTCATCCCTCTCTTTAAATGTGCGGTCCTACGCAAGTAGCAATACTCTAAGCCCTGAGATCCAAGCAGGAGTATCTTGACTTCAAAGTACATCGTTCTTTCAATGAACCCGAGGCGCAAGCTCGGTCAGTTGTGATCAGGTTCGCCGTTTGAATGTAACATCGCTCACCATCCGACAGCGACCATGCGCAACAAAGTCATGCGAGTGAAGAACGTGGGAGAACAATCGGGTGTCGTTTATCAGATCCCATGTCGGAATTGCCCTCTCCACTACACAAGACAGACCGGACGACGACTTGGCTCACGAATAACGGAACAGAAACGGACGGTCCGGAGAGGCGACCCGTTGTCTCAGGTCGCCACTCACGTCCTGGAGGAAGGCCACGAATTCGACTTCGCTAGCACGCGGATTGTAGCACGGGTCAGCAATAAAACAGGGCGAGAACTGTTGGAGGCCTGGGTGTCTGACACCAACTCTATCAACACAGACACGTTGGCACACCCCCCTGCTATCACGCGCTCCGTTCCCGCGGCCAAGAGGCGAGACCCAATTTCCAGCCAAGGGTGCACACAGTCACGCCGCCGTGAGACGGCGTGGATTCAGCCCTCTCGCGAACGCCACCCTCTGCACTCCTACCCTCCCCCCTTCATGGCTTGACTACAAAAACTGCTCATTGGACGCCGCATTCTCACAGTCTCTGACGCTTGCCTCCTGCACGAGACCGAAAGCTCAGACTAATACACGTATTGTCCCAGAGATCGTGTATTCATCTTCTTTACAACAAGAACCTGGGACTCGCATATTCGCTTCCATCCGTGTAACACAAGTGTCCATCATAACTGTGATTATCCGACCACCGAACACTGCTTCGCTCCAAAACTGTCTTGACTGAAGCCGTGTAAAAATGCCAACATTCCTGTTCCTTTCTAGCTAAGGCGAGATGGATGGCTCCCGGCCGGCACAGTGCGCACTTTGGCTGACTACTGGGACACACTGACTTTTAACTTGGACCCGCATCTGGACGGCATTTTCATATATTTTGAATGAGGCAGGCTGGTGTTGACAAGTCTGTCAGAAATTTTCATTCCACACGGCTCAGAGTTTATTGGCAAAAACAGGCGTGAATATTTTTATCAATAAGTATTTCACAAGGTTTTATAGCAATAATCAAACCATAAAAATAATCCGGCACGATACCTTACGCGTTAAGAGACCGAAATAGAGAAAGGGAAAGTACAGCTGTTACCATAATAATTGTACAATTTTTATGCAAACCCAATAATTCACCCATCGTCTTTTAATCTGTATTCTGGCCACGGGGATAGAAGAAAGTTTTTATTGATAATTCGGGAATGATTTTTTCAGAATAAAGCATATTCTCTCTCTCTTTCGCTTTCTGTCTCTCTCGTTAATTACTCATTAATTACGCAAAAGAAAGGCTATCGAGAATGCGCGACTGCACACTGAGTGGTTGAGAAATAGTTGCCCTGACCCCTAACCATAACCCCTAACTCCTACCCCTAACACTAACCCCCAACCCTAACCATAACCCATTAACCTAAGTCCTAAACCCCTAACTATAACCTTTAATACTAACCCCTAACCTTAACCCCAACTCTAACCTCCAGCCCCGTCCTCAACCCTAACCTTAGCCCTTTAACCCTAACCCTTAACTGCAGCCCTCAACCCTAAACCTAGAACACCCAACGCGAAAGTTAGAACGAGACGATAGGCCTACAGTCAAGAAGGACCACTGGCTATGGGCCAAAAAGGTCACAAAAAAACAAGGCCAACAACAGAACACACTGCAACGCACAGTAACGCCATTTCAATGTAATCACACCAACCCAAAATAATTAAGCAGGTCAACAGTATTGTGTCTATCAGGTGCGGCACATCACCACATCTGACTCTCTTTTTGACTTCCAAATATTGAGGTTTTCGTTATTGGTACCAAATTTAGCTATCGGGACAAACAGCGGAGAACCATCACCAGTTGCTAGTTAGGCAAGGGGACAGGGTGGCCTTTTTCTTCAGAACCAGGAAAATTTTAACTCCTACTTCCATTTCCTTGCAGCAGTCCGGTAAAATTTACGTGTGGGACGGGAGAGTGAGATGGCGCACTATTTTTTGCACAGAACATCTGTTCTTCTAAACACTGCGCGTGAATATTCAGTAGCATGACAAGTAGAACAGCAGGAGAGGTGGATGGGCAGGTCAAATATGGGTGAGTACACCATGTCCCATAGAAACATGGGGTTTACGAGAGCGAAGAAGAGAGCCTCGACAACTGCTTGTGTATCTCCTCAAGCGCCCGTGGCCTGTGACACTTAGGCCACGTCAGAAGTCAAGCGATTGCGGATCCCGAACAGCCTTGATGGTAGCCAATCACTGGCGCCCACAACCTCCACCATTACTCAAACAACTGGCTTTGACTGCCTCCCACGTGACGCTTATTCACTCCCGCTTACGTCACCCTAGCAGACTGGCAGGCAAGCAGACCCGGAGGCTCTGACTAACACTGTGCAGAATACACCACTTCTATTGGCGTCTTTCTCCTTCGTCTTCAGTGCATGACCAGACGATGATCACTGTGGTACTCTCTGAGTAAACTCACCACTTTAGCCACTACACCTGCAAGCAGGTCTGGTGGGTTTTTAGCTTCACTATGTGGGTGGCCGTGGTCCTTGTTACAATAACCCTTATAAATCGAGGCACTTTAGCGACACGATTGAAAGTAGAAGCACGTTCTCTTGCAGACGCGTCATCGTGGCCCAGTAACAAAGTCTCTTGCTTTTATGAGCACTGTTTAGCATTGCAAGTTCACAGGAAAAACACAGAATCAGAATAAGAGCCTATTTTACATGCATAGGTTGCATATATTTTAAAGCAGTTCGTTTTTTTGCTGGGGAAAAATAAACTGTAAACTTCCCATATGACGGAATGGACACAGGCCCATTCTTCGTGTAAAATTACATTTCTGGTGAATAAACATAACAGTTTGGGATATCGGCCTCAATCGCCCGTAAATATTTATTACCTAGACTCGCAACTTGCTTTACCGCGTTATTTAGAGTCGTCCTATTTTTGTACTAGGATGCTTCTTCGAGAAACCTAAGGACTTTCTGCTGGTCAGGCCTTATGCAGTTCACACTCCCGAGTTTCTAAGCCACTTGCGTTAGCTTAGCCGACCCTCTCACTGCAAAATCTCAGTTGTCCCGCCAACCGACTTGGTGGCTTGTGCGATATCCTTCTCACAAAGCGATGTCCCAACGCTCAAGCATACAAAACCACTTCTAAGGGAAGACCCTTATAGCGACTGCAGTAAATACAGTAGGTGGGTTAATTCACGAAATGTCAACCGTAATTCCGAAATGTGTCTTCAACTCGGAAAGATTAATTAAGTAGGGTTGCAAAACTAATCAGCCTGCAACATAATTCTATAATAATTAAGTTGCCTCAGGATGCCGGCTTTCGAACGAACTCCTTTCTGAGGGCATGCAAAAAATATCCTCTGTAAAAACAACTGTTTAAAGAGTATGCGTTTTTCTCATTGATTTTCGGTGCCCCTAAACATTCAATCATACTTCATGGAAAACATGCATAAAAATACTCATTGGTTTGTTCATTTGGTAGAAAATGACGTCTTCTTGCAATTTTATATTCGAAGAAAGGGCATAATTCGGTTTTCAAAAACTTTTCCGATTCTCGAATTATTTTGAACCTGACCTGCCGTTACACTTGCATCCAGGGTTTCCAAACTACAAGCCGTATATTTTCTGCATACAAAATAACCATATATTTCTCTACGGCATTAAGAGGAGACCATATGGGGTTCATAAAGTTTAGCAGTGGATTGAATCCTTATTGTTAACTTTACAAGTCACACTGGTATATGCAGATAGATTACGCTTTTGTGAAGGCCATTCCAAGATATTAAAAATCTCAAAATTAGGAACTTTTTAAAAACTGAATTATACCCTTCCTTCGAGTATAAAATTGGAAGATGATGCAAATTTCTACCGAATGAGCAAAAGAATGAACATTTTTATGCATGGATACCAATTGAATTTTTAAGGGCATCGAAAATCAACAAGAAAAATGCATGCTATTTAAGTAGTCATTTATTAAAGAGTATGCTTTGTTTATGCAGCCTTTAAGAGGTCCGTTCGAAAGCTGGCATCCTGCCGTAACTGAAATATTATAGAATTATGCTGCAAACTGATTAGTTCTACAACCCTGCTTACTTAAACTCTTCGAAACGAAAACGCACTTCGGAAATTCGGTCGACATTTCAGGAGTTAGACCAGCTACTGTATGTTGTAGAGAATTACCCTGAGTAACAGACGGCCTCAAATACGCGCACACCCGCATGCATGCCCCTGAAAAATCGTTTGAGGTTGTTATATCGAGGCTAGGAAAAAAGTAAAATGCACATTCCAGAAAAAAATAGACCAATCAGGCACAACTATTTCGTCCAGAGCTTATAATAGGCTGTGAGCAGCCGAGTTTCTGCTTATCCCCTGCGCTCACAAAGCACAATTGTCGATGAAATTAGTCCCAATGAACGTCACTTTCAAAAGAGCACTTTATGCCGTGTCGAAACGCCTTCACCAAAAAGGCCGGAACAAAGGAGACTGGAAGGGCCAGCTCTGGCTTATTAGCCGTCGTTAGCCGACTGTACCCAACTTCCCAAACCGGGGCTCGAGTCAGTTCCGTAACGCGATCGTAAAGCGCCCCTATACTACAAAAGTAAATGTCCCGATTTACCCGCAAATGGTTATTTTGCTACGTTGAAACCGCATCTTTGGTCCTGTTGAATCATATGCACGTCCCAGATGGACCGTTTCAGACAAAAGAGATAAATGCGTTGCAGTTGGAAATAGTTTCTCAGATGTGCATTAAACAGACCAATCGATTGACATTGATGACGACGTACTCTTCATTTAACAAAAAACAGAAAGTAAGGGATTCTTTGTCGGAAGGGTTGCATTTGTTGTCTGGTGATTTAGACAGGCCGTCAGTTTCCAGACAGTGCGTAGGCAACATTTTCCCATTTCCAGAATGTAAGCTGGTGTTTTTGTTATGCCCTAAACAGATATGCGACAACAAGTACCTTCCTACCGACAAGCCAGACGTGTTTACGATTTTCCCGCTTCCACTTGCAAAAATCCTAGTTTCTGAAAAATTACCGTACCTTTCGAAATGCAGCGGAGAGTTCGACATAAGCAATGCAGTTGCAGGGTTTCAGATAAACAGGAGCACAGGATTCAGAACCATGAATAACAGCAAAAGGTTTCTTACATGACAGGAATATTGTATGAGAAGATCCCTAATTAGTAAACAGACAATGTTCCACAGTACTCACGATTTTCAGTAGCATTCTACAACCGCAGCAGGATGCCATAGCCCCCACAAGGCAGAACAGTGCGCAGAGTAGGCCAAAGAGAATGAGCGCCAGAGCGATTGGCACTAGGCAGATAGGAAGAAAATGATGGATCAGTAATTTGAGACAGACCAGGACGTTCTGATAATACAAAAAAACTCGGGCAACAAATAAACCTCTATCTTGAGGCAGAAAAAAGGACGCCATCAGACCTTGCAGGCGGAGACTGGACTCTCAGGCGGGATCTAAGATCATAGCCTTTATTGCAACCCGCAGCTTCTAAAACTTCTTTTTTACGAAGAAAACCCGTAGACCTTATGGCTAAAATGAAATGGCGCCAAAGGCAGTAAGATTGACGCGTGTCTTCAGATTGTCACTCCGTACAGAAACGAAGGCGGCCACTATTTTTTATAATATGTAGACCTAAAAGTGCTTAAATAAGCCAACATAGTTTCAATGCATCAATCGCGGAATCGCTTGTAAAATGCGCGTCATTTCTGTTATGCCCACTTTCCGACACAAATACCTTTAAGTTGGGGAATCGAATCAGCCAGATCCTCCCTAGCATAATATGACTGACTTTTGGATACTTATATGCCTTGGGTTGTCTTTTCGATGTCGACAGTCGGGGCCTCAATTGTTAACCATAATATTCTCCAAACATCGATTTGCATGTTCTACTTGATAAATAAGGCAACCAAAAAGCACGGTTACACATCAAAGGCTAGAAAAATCGACAAAAGAACACTTAAAACGGGTGATAACAGTTTAGTGATTCCTCTTCGAGGCATAATAGCGTATGTACGTCATCGTAAGAATATCTTCAGCACCATATTATGATCAGACTCACATTTAGAGGCAAGTATTTAGTGAATAACTTTAGAGACTAACTCATTTCCTAATGTATTATCAAACAGGATTATTTAGCGGTTTGGTAGATTCTTGATTGGGAATTGGCCGGCCGGCGTATAACAAATAAGTTGCTGTGCTGTTTCGAAGTACGAAAAACATCACCTATTCAAGCGCATCTTTACACATTTTGCTTACTTAGGAAGAAACTTTTGCACGCACGGGATCTCCCATATTCGTATTGGTTTCAAAAGTGATCAGCCTATGACATCACGTTGTTGTTTTAGAAGTTCGGAGCTCGGCCTGAGATGATTTGCAAAACACCCCTATTCTGGTTTGGACACTGCTTTTTATCATATTAGCTTTCGAAAAAATACATTTTTGCCCATCCAAGCCTATTTTTTATATTTGAAGTCCATCGTACATTTGATTTTGTTTTCCCAAACGATCAAGCCCCATCTATATACACTTGGTTTTTGTTCGTAGTTATTCAAGAATGATGCCAGCATCACAATAACGACCCAATAAAAAGTAAATGAGTAGGGCAACACTTAAGTTAAAAAAATATGTCGTAGGTAGGCGAGATTATCTGGTAGCCCAGTCATTATGGCTGGTCTTAGGTATTCATCAGTTCTTCATAGTTCACCGTCCTTTCGAAGTGCATCCTAATTTCGATTCCAAATCATCACCCGGTTTGAATAACAGATATTCAACAACCCCCTGCGAAAACAGATGATGGACGTTAAATATAGTCCACTTTTCTCTGGTTGATTCCCCGTCTGCAACAAAACAAACGCCAAAAAGGGCACTTCTCCGTTTCACGTAGAATGCCCTAAAATTATGCCTGAAAATTTTGGATAACTCTTTCGTATGAAACGGGCAAGTTTTTTTAACGGTCAGAAGAACGTGAGGCAAAAAATGTAATTACGGCAGTTTTGCATGAAGAATTTGGCGATATTCTCCGCGGTGGTTTCGGGCACCGACTTGTCCAGCAACGCCTGCATATAGCCAGTTACCAAGTGCGGAGAAAATCTTATCAGAAAGCCGAATACCATTAGGAGGAGGAACAGTAGCTGCAATAGGTTGACAAAAAAGTAAACAGCGTTGAAGGTTTAATTTCATATATATGTCATATTGTAGGATTAATAACAGTATTTGAAGTAGTGAAAGTTAAACGAACCGCCAATCGGTAGTGAAAAATCAGTATAAAGGCATATTCGTAAAGGAATCCTATTAGCAGAAACAAATTATTAGAGGACTGGAGCTAACCGTTCGTTCACAAAAATAAACTGCTTTTCCTTTAACTGACTGCAAACTCTAGCACTCTCATAGTACGCTCACTGGGCGAAATTTATGGGACGTTTTGCTAATAGAAAAAAATTGTTAAGTTTTGTTTTTTAGTTCTCCTAAGTTGTTGAATGTTTTAAGCTTTTCGTTGTTTCCCTGCAATTATCTTGGAAATGATGATTCTGCATAGAATTCTTAGTAAATCTTAGCTTCTAACAGCATGCAGGTTTGGAAACTCACCGACTGTTTATGCTAATTCATCTTTGAAGGAAAACACTTTTAAACGATAGGTGAGAATGAAAAACACATTTTCCGGTAATAAACATCCTACGTTTATCCGCATTTTCCACAGCTTCGATTAGTTATCCTAATGCTTTACTTTGTTTCTGCTGAAACTGACGGCACTGCTCGATGGATGTGTGATTTTACAACCCGTTCTATTCCCCTCACTCGTTCAAGACTACCTGTTCCAATGGTTGTGAAGTGTGCACCGCAGCTGGTTCAAATAGAGACACAAAGTTCGGTTGACAGGGAGCAGTGACTCGCCGACTGACGGATTCAGAGTTCGGTAGACAGGCCGGAGCAAAATCCACGCACGTAGGGGACAATACGTGCTGCGCAGAACATGTAGAGCGAAGATCTCAAGTATAGGAGTCGTTAATCTCGGCGAAACGAATAGTTAGAATTCTAGGACCCAGTTTGCGAACTCTGAATCCAACGGAAGGCATGTCGAGCTCTGCAGTACGTAGACTAGACGGGTTTGGGAACCAGGGCTGGGAGAGGGGATGTTGCCGATGTCAGAGGCACCGCGACGCCCAACGTCAATGGGTTCATCAGTCGCCATTCTGTTCCTGCTCGGCGCACTTAGAGCAAGCCCGGCTAAGTCTGCCTGTTTCAACCAGTAGACATCACCTTCTTAAAGTAAAAAACCGATACATGACTTGCACCGATCGCTTCTGACCTCCTGGAGGTTCGTCTGAGGACTCTTCGTTTACTGATATTTAATAATTAAATTAGAGCTTCGTAAGCTCCATTTTTTCGATGCACGAGTTTTCCAAAAGCTGAGATGGTCAACAGAGACAGTGGTTGTCAGAATGGAACATGCACGATGTCCCCTAACATTCCGACCTAGAGGTCCCAAAACCTTTTGAGGAAAGCCTAATGGAGCGGATTTAAAGAGGGGTGAATACTTTCCTTGCGATGTCAGGTGTGGCTTTTGGGGTCTGTCTGTTCCCGCGATCGCCAGCAAAGCCGAAGACCCCTGTCGCCTTCAGTTCGCCGAACGTCCTCTGTCAATCGATTGCCTGAGCTGATCGTAACTTGGCCCCAGCTTGGAGAGAGTTCAAGGTCAGTTGACGCTGCAATCTTCGTTGATTGGCTACAGGTGGGCAAAGTCTAGTCGCAAACAGGCCCTCTGTCTACAAATGCCTGTTGAGCTGCGTGCACACTCTCTCGAACCAACTCTCGCTCTCTCTCTTTCTGCTTTTGATTTAAGAATATTCGAGTTGTCGAACTTCGCGTATTGACCTGTTAACTCAGCCAGATTTTGGAATAAATCAATGAGGTCTGACGTAGCACAGATCCACCCAAATCGACAGTAAAATGCAATTCACTTTTGTCAAATTATAACAACATATTACTGACTTGATTCTACCAGGTATGTAACCATTCAAGATGCAAAATGGGATTAAGGAAATTTTAATTTGACAGGACGGTTTAGGGCAGAGTAGGTCAAGTTACATACCATCAACAGAATGTTGATCAGAACAATCAGAAACCGGAGACATCTTGAGGCGTCGCAACCCATGCTGAACGGCGATCCCTAGATAACAGTAAAGAGTGCTAAAAATTATGAATTGGGAACTCAAAAGTGAAGCCTTTTGTACAATCGGGAAACTGATTATAAAAATTTCACGTAAAATACGGAATTTAGGCTTTGACAGAACAACGGAGGACACTGTGTTTCCTTCGAACAGAGGGACATTAAAAAGTCATTAATAGTCTTTCTATTGGGCATTTAGTGTGTCGAAAACACATGTAATACGAACAGCACGACCAACGCCCTGTGTTTTACCGTCGCGGCCTCGTGATGCGGCAAATAGACAAAAGTTTGGCTTTGGTTGGAGTGCAGTTTAAGGCTGAACAGGGGAGAGGCAGCCGCTTGCTCTGCATGCGTGATTTTATTGCCTAGATTGTGCGTGAAAATAAACGCTATTGGAAATTTGAATGATAATTTTTCCTGAGACTTCGCGAGCCATGTTCATCAGCCTTTGGGAGCAGGCACAGTTGGTACATCTAGTAAGTATTAAGCGATCGATACGTTACGTTCAAATTTACAGTAGATAGATAAGACTGAGTAGCCCTAATACTTCCCAAAACACCTTGTGATATCTGTCAAAATTCCTGCCTAACACTCTTGTGGAGACTATAATTTAGTCCTAAGTTTAAAACCCAGCACAGAAGCAAACCAAATTAATGACAATGTTTTTGACGAAGGCGTTTAAAAACAGGTCTGTGAATCTTCCCGTTGTTGCCACCATTCAAAAATAGCTACCTGGATTGATACTGCAAAATATTTAGGAAATAATTTCCAAAGATCGATTATGCAGTTAAATGCAGGAGTAGCAGATCGTCTGCCGTCAACATCTCAGTAGAGTTTTTAGAACGAGTGTCATTCAGTTAATGCAAAAGAAATAGCTAGGAAAGCTCTCGGAAAAAACAGTACGCGACCTATCTCCTGAAACCCGATGACAGAAATTAATATGAGAATTTTCGGGCTTCCTAAACTTTATGCATTTTGCCCACCTGCCTTGTCTCTTCGGCGAGATGTCCTTTTAGCGTGCGGAAAATGTGTCCACGTAATTTAATCAAGCAAACTGATCATACATTTGAGCGAAAATAGACGTTGCGATATATTCTGACAATTCCTATGCTAATACCTCTTCTAGATGTCGTCTGCGCATCTGAACCTGCTGTTCTTTGAGATAGAGTAATTTACTTTCAAAGACAGTACCAAGCAGAGCGTGCCACATTTAGGAATTGATTTTTCTTCCGTCGCTAACCGCGGGAATCAACTTGCAAACACACAGCTTATTTTAAGGAAACAAGACCTTTTTTTCTACTTTAAGAAGTCAGGGTAGCATTTCTTTGCAATTTGGGACTCCAAAGTGCATAAATTACATAGGCAGGCAATCTGCAGCCAAATGCACCGAAACCATTTTGCCACCGAATGGCTATTTTCACGTTTCAACATATAAAAGATTACATTTCGTGCGGCCTAGCATATTCATGTATGTAATATATAAATGGAACGAGTGAAACATTAACAGTTCCAGCAAAACATCGGTATTTATATGACCACTCCTCAATACATTCATAATTGTAGAACGCTGCCTGCAAGTGAGCGAAGATTTCAAAAATGGATGCAATATAGTGAAAAAGACATGCTCTTACGTCTGCAGGAGAAAAATTTCGGTATGTTTTTAGTAAAGTGAAAGAAACAACAAAAAGTGTCAAAAGTTTTTTTGCTTTGCTATGTCACAGTGTAAAGGACACAGACATATATCAGCTGAATACGCTGTAAACGCACTTCTTTAAAGGACAACTCATTAGAGAAAGCTTTCTAACTGATCTAGGTAACTTTCGTTGCTAGCCTTTGTAGTGGGCTTTAATTTCTTTCGACGATGAGGTTTCACGTTTTGGGGAGTCTTCAAATGTGACTCAGAGACCTTTCACAAGAAGACGTCCTCAAACAGTCACTACCTCGGTGAAATTCCTTAAATAGTATCTTATTTTAAAAGTTAGTGAACACATTATGGGCTGTCGACCAAAAACCAAGAAAATCATGAGGTATTCGGCGATAATTTAAGGCCGATCAGAAACTTAGTGTAATTCAAAATGAACGAAAAGTACAAATTAATTTCATGAAATAAAACTTTCATTATGTACACAAAATAGTATGTTTATGATTACATCTGTCAATTTTTTAAAATTTATTAGGCACTGACCGGCCTAGGAACGTGCGCCCCCCGCGAAAACTTTTATTCCCCATGAGGTTTCTATTAGGGATATGAGGCAGAATCCTGTCTCCCTTGTCCAACCGCATAGAAGTCAATGCAAAAGCATAAAGAATCCCACTAATCCTCGGGAAACCGTTTTGGGATCCATGCTTGGAATGCAGCTGCATGGAGACCCTGGATAGTCCACACCCATTCCAGGCTCCTTGTTTAGGAGACAAGAATAAGTTCGAATGATGTATCGCCAACAACTGACAGTATGCCGCACTTTGTCTTCCATAAAGTGTTTTGTTTGTAAAAAATGCCGAAAATGAATTCCCCAGCCTCCTAATTTCGGCGTATTCTTTCAGAAAAAAAGCCGTAACCAGTTGTTTATTAACTTCTTCGTTTACAGCTTTACTTCTGACGGCTAACCTTTTTTCGGAAAGTGACATTTTTTACTCCGTCTTCCAACGAGTCCAAAGCTACTGATTATTTGCTTGCTTCAGGAATTTAAATCCTGCCCTTCATTTCTACAGCAAGTTATCATATGGAAAAAACAGAGCATTACGAAAGGGCGACCACCTCCTCTCAAAACATGCTTAGTAAAAAACCATGGTGCTTTAACAGCGGTCCAATCAGAGTCCCGCTGTCTTAGGATGGCTAGATGAAGTTGGAATTTTTTTAAAAAGTAACTAGATTGTATCTACCGAAAGTTTCAAAATCTGCACGGTCAAATATAGGTGACAGAATAATAAACTGAGGTGAGATAAAAATTTCGCCCGCCCGTAAGTAAAGATCTTAGTCAGGATTGGAACGCAACGGCTCCTTCAGAAGTCAAAGCAAGTTGAAATCACAAAAAAAGTTCTTTTGGATGTCCTGTTTGGCCAACGAAACACAGATTTGCGTTGATGTACGTGGATTTGATGTTACGATTAGTAGGTAAAACTGTTTTACGCGTATTCACTTCCTTTTAGGATATGCTTTAAGCTAAACTTACTTGCGCAGAAATCACTTACACAACTTTAAAATGTAATCTTTTTTTCCTTCATACAAGGCCCTTTTAAAATAGGCTCTCTTGCCGCTTCTATGCCGAGGACACTAAAGACACAGCTTAGGTGACGTGATTGGGCATTTGTTTTATTTAATTTTATTTAATTAATTAATTAATTAATTAATTATTTAAGTTAATAATGAATATTCCTATGATCATACGGGCACCCCATGTTTCGCTGCACCCAAGGAAAAACCTACAGAACATAAAGTAGTTAACGAAACGCTTTATGTTCTGTCTAGTTTTTTTAAAGACCGCTTTGCGCTACGTCGGCATCAATCGACCGACGTCACGTGAAAATAAACATGAGTTATATGGGAGGGGTTCCACGATGGGTACGATGGAATTATCACTGCGACACTGAAAAAAGTCAGAGAAGGTGGAATTCTGCGTAGGCTGTTGGGGGGAGGGGAGGTGAGGAGGGGAAATGGAGGTCCCGATGTACTTCACAGCCTTCGAATTCCTCGTCACACACATCTCAAGTTGCACAAAACCTGTGCGTATGCACGCCCACGCAGAGCTATCACGTATTCGTGACACGATTTACTACATGAGTGCTGTTAGAGACGTGATTTAATTTCTGTACTCTGCACTGCTACAGTCTTTGACGATGGCCTCCTGTACGAGACCGAAAGCTCAGACTAATACGCCTTCTTCTCCAGAGATCGTTTATTCATCTTCTTTACAACAAGAACCCGGGGTTCGCATATTCGTTTTCATTCGTGAAAATTTCGGGCGTAATGCGCTTCGCACAGCTCGCAGCTGGGAGACATTCTCCACCTGAGAGGCGGCAACATATGAGCGGCTGCGTTTTCTGCACAGATGTGTTCGCCAAGGACTGGCACCGAACAGCCTACGCTACAAGACTGCAGTGAATACTGAACTGGGTGGAAACGTTGCGCAAAGTTTTCACAAGCAAATGACAAGGGTGTTGCTCAACGACTGCCATTTGCGCCTACGCAAGTACCACGCTGTCATCGAACAGAAAAGGACAGAGTAAGATACATTGTTTGGTGAATTGGTTATTGATTCCCTTGGCCGAACAATATTCACCATGGTCAAAAGGAGACAGGAGTTAAAACGCGTGAACCTAGAGCAGAAGTTCGAAAATTAAAAAACCCGAATACAAGATGAACGAAAATGCTGTGCAAAGTCTATCTTTCAGGCAGTTAACGGAGCAGGAACTGAGAGTAGTGAGTCGTAAAGCCTGCTTTAATACGACAGATGCTAAACCAGCCGAATATATTGCCGCACTTGAAGACATTCTAGTAGGAACCAACGCAACCGACGAGACTAAACACACCTTACGCCAGAAAATCACCTCACTACTGCTGACGAACAGGCCCACCAACAATATGTCGTCCGCAGAAGTAGAAGCAATTAAGGAATTAAAAATGGACAAAGATATAATAGTGTTGCCAGCCGAAAAAGGAAGAGCAACCGTCGTGATGAATCGCATTGACTACAACGAAAAGGCACAAGCCTTCCTCGCGAGCAGAATCGATGATTGGTCAACTAACCGGACTCCTGAACCGACTCAAACGCAACAGTGCGATATCGCTAGACGAATGGCGGCAGATGAAACCAACGGACATGACACTGGCCCGGTTTTACAGATTACCCAAAATCCACAAGCCCCATGCTCCCCTTCGACCGATTGTTGCCTTGGAAGGCATCCCCACTTACAATCTATCCAAGTGGATGGCACAAAAACTTAACTTTCTCCGAGAAGGCTCCAGGACCCACATTAATTTGGCCTCCCAATTCCTGGCCGACATACGAGGAAACGATTTCCGACCGGATGAGATTATGGTGTCCTTTGATGTGGTTTCATTATTCAAATCCATCCCACCGGACCTGGCACTCGACGTTCTTCGCAAAGGACCCGAAGAGAACTACGGCCAAACAAACAGACCCCTAAAAATCGACCACTTAGAGCAACTCTTTGCTGTCTGCCAACAAACCTTTTTCATCCTCAATGGCAGAACATACCAGCAGATCAAAGAAGCACTGATGGGTTCACCAATATCCAGTCTGGTTGCAGAACTAGTCTTGCAGGAGCAGGAAAAAGTCGCCTTCGACCACTATAAACCTGCATTTTGGCGCCGGTACGTGGACGACACGTTCGTTATAATTGAAAGAAGTAGATTGGTCGACTTTCAAGGCCTACTTAACGGCATATCCCCGGAAATTCAGTTCACAAGGGAAGAAGAGCATGCCAAACAGCTGCCTTTCCTTTCTTCAGACTAATACACCTACAATTCTAGAGATCGTGTGCTCATCTTCTTTAAGCCTTACAGAGTGCTCATCGGCTTATAACAGGGACTGATGAAACTTTACGGCGTTGACATGCAGAATGGTGCTATTTCGAGTTGTTTTATGGGGAAATTTAGCTAACGCAGCGCACCCAAAAGACCTGCTGACGGTTTATGACTGCGCCTTAGCCCGGTAATTTTTGAGGGTGACCCCTAAAACGGACTACGCGGTAAATGAGTCGGACCAACACGCGGGCTTGAGTGGGGCCCAGCAGGTGTTCTCGGAGAGGCGCACCGACGACAGATGCCGTTGCAAGTTCTTGTCAGTAGTTCCTATGTACAGAAGTGGAAATCTGAGCAATAAACCCTTCTAGTCTCCTTCCCACTAAAAGTGTAGGCGGCGTATTTTACAGGCAATTATTATGTTAGCCGACGACGAAGAGAATGGAGTAAATAGAGTTAGACTCCCTGAGAAATAGAGTAAAATAGTGCACATTGACAATGGGATCAGGTTTGCATTCAGCAGTCAACAAAAGAAAGCCGCAAAAACTTCAAATTCGATGTTACTCATATGCATATATTACTGCTGGAAGCGTCCCCGGACGTAAATAGGAAGGAGCGACGATTTCAAGAAGCACAGTTTTATTGCCCTGCCGATTCAAAAGCAAACGCTCACCGCCGACGATGACAGGTTGTATGCTTTTGCAACGTCAGGGCAATACATCTACGGTTCCCGAGATCGCCTCTTCTTATATGTATGTATATGTATAAATTGAAAATGGGCATCCCAAGAAATTAAATAAGAAAGACTGAACTTCTTGGGAAACAGTAAACTTTATCATTTAAATTTTCGAGACTTATTTCTCGGCTCGGCTTCGAACTATAGGAGTGCAAGACAATTAACTTCTAAACTGAGTCTGATTGGCTAAAGTCTGAGTCAATGCTGTTCGGTCAACAACAGTTATCAAATAAAACCTAATGATTTGTCCCGACTATTTTCCCAGACATTTTGTACGCCGGTGCATTAAACAACGGAAATTAAAAGAGAAATGCAAGGAGATAGTTTCTCCCAGTCAAACGGCTAGACAAAAAAATGGAGAACGCTTCCGCACGTTACAAACGTGTCTGAACTGGTTAAAAGACACCTGAAGAAACATGAGATACAAGTGGCGCACAAATCGAGGACCATATTACGCAACCAGCTCGTACGCCCCAAGGATAGCGTTAGTTATTTAGGTAAGAAAGAGGTCAGCTACATGATTCCGTGTTACACCTGCAATGCAATGTAATGTGGTCAAAATGGAAAGTCGGCCTCCACGCGCATACATGAACATCTAGTGGCCGTGAGGAGGCCAAACCAATACTCCCAGGTTACCATGCACACGCTAGGAACTGGCCACATATTTCTTTGGGGCTAAAAGCACATTGTTAATGTCTATTGATCTGGACAAGACCGTGGATTTTTGGAGGCCATGAATCATTCATTAATCGGCGCATTGAACTAGACGTCGTTTACAATAATCTCAGGGGAAGATGGAAGAGACTACAGCAAATCAACGCGAGATGTCAGCCGGGATCATGAATAGTTAGCAAGAATTAAAAGACACTATCGATTTTTTAACACGTAAAAGCGTTGACTGTTTTGCATATTTGCTGCGGGTCTGAAGCCAAACTGGGGAACCAACGTTGAGAATTCACGGGAGGAAGTTTGTTTCTTTTCCAAAGAACCTCTTATTTTTTAATATATATATATATATATACACCCACATAAGGAGTAGGAGCACACAGCTCTATTGGCTTCCCTAATCTAACAAGCTCCTTATGGGTGGCAAAGGTCGCGAACGGGCAACGAATTACTAGGTCGAGGTCGGCCAAGTCATAATAGCAGCGAGGAGGGACGACAGAGATTGCGGGTGGTGGACCAACTGCGCCAGATGTCTGTGCGCGTGTTTGCGTTCCCGGTTCCGGCTGGTGGTCAGGGTTATGGCTGACTAAATATAGGCAAACAGGCCAGAAACAGTTATGTATTAATCTGCTCCCCAGACTCTGTCGTCTCCCCTCTGAAAGATATATATACGAGCAAGAAGGGATGACAGA
This sequence comes from Spirometra erinaceieuropaei, assembly GCA_902702965.1. Lineage (NCBI taxonomy): Eukaryota > Metazoa > Platyhelminthes > Cestoda > Diphyllobothriidea > Diphyllobothriidae > Spirometra > Spirometra erinaceieuropaei. Next base: position 2,010,055 of record CACRXP010000020.1, on the reverse strand, counting down.
CCAGCGGCTGCGACCGAAAACAAATACATGCACACGGACACACCTGGCGCAGGTAGCCCACCACTGGTTTCTACCAGATGGGTCATAAGCACTTAATCGAACCGAAGTTCATCAGTGTCTCGCCACCTGTCATTCCCTGTCGCTGCAGATCGGGTATTTATTCACTCAGAAATGGGCGTACACGGATCTATTGGTTTTCCGAAGTAACCAAGCTCCGTATGAGTGGCAAAGTTCACGAGCAGGAGTATATATAGCGTATGTCTTTGGACAACGGTATAGAAAAGGACCCAACTTAACTGTTAGCAGACTGTGGATCGTGCCATATGGGGTTTTGTCTTGGTATACATTTGCAGGCTGTTGCCGAAATTACACTGCCGATTACTTTCCACGACCTAAAACCATATCTCAAAGTTCGTTATTTTGTGAAATTTGCTCTCTGTTTATTGTTTAATTAGTACTCTCATTTTCGTTGTCGTACAATAGAGTCGGCATAATTCCGCGCAATTTCAGCTTGCTGTCTAGCATGTTGCCCCACACATAAAACTCCCTTTACCATAACTCACGTATAGCACGATCAACAGTCTACTGACAGTTAATTGGGGCCCTTCTCTATACCGTTGCCTGTGTTTGATTACAAGGGCATCGAATATCCGTGGGAAAACTTCATAAGTGACTATTATTTTGCCATGCACGGGTTTTCATGCTGGCTGGAAATGAGCTCAGTTAATAGCCGGCTTCCTGGCAGGCTAGAAATATTTTCAGACAATTCTGCACGATAATCACTATTGCTACATCAAGTAAAAATTCTTTCTAATCGAAAACACTTTTCAGTATTTGATTAACATTCTATACCTCAGGCCGCCTGCTATATATAAATCCCGTAGACGGCCTGGCCTGAGAAGAAGCTACTAACGACGGCTAATGTTTTGGAAGGGACTATTCAAATCAATTTTGTTTTTATCGGATTTGCTCTCTTAAACGCATTCATATTCTTTCAGAATAATCTAATTCATGTCTCTTCTTAAAACATTTTTACATTGGTAGGACAGACTTGTGTAGCCACTTAAACGGGACATAAGAACAAGTACCGCCCGCAATACGGTAAGCTTTGAGCAAATTTCCAGTGAAAATAGGGCAAGGTCTCAGGTTAGATCTAAGGTAAAGGAATGGGATTAAGGCCAGATTTAACGCTAACGGTAAGGCAAGTCGGGATAAAGAGGGAGTTTAATGTGGGAACTAGTGTCAATTGCAGCGTTGGGGATGTATGTGGAGTTAGGATGAACACAAAAGCAATGGTTTTACTTTATACAAGAGTTACTGTTAAGGTTAGGATACGGAACTGTTTTGTTTTTGCCAGAATTATGTTCAGATCCACCTTTACTACCTGGCAGTTCCTACCTATTTCCCTGTCCTGTTAAAAGGACCACACAAGTCAATCCCATCGTTGGGTTTGTCACAACGGCCTTTAAAATAAACAACTCATGGATGTTTCAGTTTGAAGACAAAACCTTAACAAGCAGGTTAAAGAAATAGTTCTGCCTGACTCCGGTTGTCGTGGGGGTTTGAGCGTGTAAGCGACGCGTGGGTAGTTGTATTCACGATGACGTCTTGAAAAGATCGGCAAAATACTCACGATCCATAAGCACGCGGTTGAAAAGGATCTCACTCCCACGCACTTGCCAGTTTTTCTTTTAGGAAAAGGTTGTTTTGGACGGGCCTTGTGAAAAAAATGCAATTCTGCCTTGTTTAATTTCGGAAGAAATAAATGCGTAATCCTGGAGTAAGTCCTTCGCAGCAGACCGTTGCAGGCTGGGTCCGTAAGTTGATATGAATATTTAAGTTGAAATCCGTCATCTACTGCGAAATGACCGCGGAATATCCATGCAGTTGTATGCTACTGACTGCCTGTTGACAGCTGGCGAATATCAAATAGTTATTTCGCAGTTGCTGCTGGACTACAGATCAAATTTTGGACTGAGCCTAAGAAGGTCTTATCCAAAGAATTTTTCCAGGTCTGCGCATTAGTTTCCTCGAAAGCAAAACAGGACAGGATGAAACTGGAGTCCATATACGAGGGAACACACGAAGAACGCTGGAGGGCCCACTGATGAACCGGACCCCTTGTGGCTACGTCAGGCAGCGACACAAGCTCGGCAAAACACGCTTGTCCGGGCTTTTAAGTAGCATCTATGCTGTCCGTATGGTCAATAATCACACAGTTGGATAGTACAAATTATCTCGCTGATGAGTTTTTACTTCAACGTTTAAACCATCACATGGACATCTGCACACCCACGTGTAAATATTCCGAGCACTAACTCACGGGCAACACCGAGCTTGTGAAACTCACTACCCACAGGCGGATAAAATGCCGAGCAAGTTACACAGTAAAAGAGCTTACTGAAGTCGGGCCTTGTACATTGTGAGAAATACGCTCTTTAAACACTGGTGTATCGCAAGACGTCCCCTTTTGTCCTCGACTGCCCCCCCCCCTCCGCAGAAAGATTAGTCCTCTCAGAGTCATGCATGCGTGTATATTTTCGAGTTTTTTCATATATTCGAAATTTAATTTACTGGCCACTCACATATCGCTCCCCACAATGGGGCATGTTCTTTGGTTAGCGAGATATTCAAAAAAGCCCTGAATTTCAACTTTTAAATTGTCTCACTCCCTATATTTTCTGACTGTGGCTATAGGGTTTCATTCTTCTACGTTATCCTTCCAACCGTCGGAATGGGGTATCCTTCAAGAAATAATCAATGTTTTGTTTTACAGTGCGTGACCTATCTCATGAAATGTTGGCTGAAATTCTGAAATGTGTTTTCGATTAGGAAGGATTACTTGATCGCGGTTGTGATACTGATTATCATAAAGCATACTCTTATAACATTTTGGACTTGGCAGGATGTCGGCTTTTAAAAGCACTTCTTTTCAATCTCCTGTAGAAGGCGTGCTCGGTAAAAAATGAGTACTTAAGTAGTATGCATTTTTCCCATTGATTTTCGATGGTCTTGGAAATTCAAATATATTTTATAGAAACCGCAAACAAAAATATTCTTTCTTTTAGTCAATCGATAGAGAATCACCTCTTCTTTATATTTTATACTTAAGGAAGGAGTATAATTAGGTTTTAAAAAAGTTTCTAATTATGAGACTTTTTAAGACCACGATATGTCCATTCACATAGCATCGTACCTGGCCGTTAACCACTGCTCCTCATGAAATGTACATCATGGTTTTTAAAACCTAATTATACTCCTTCCTTAAGTATAAAATATAAAGAAGACGTGATTCTTTATCGATTGACTAAAATAAAGCATATTTTTGTTTATAGTTTCTATAAAATATATTTGAATTTGCAAGACTTTCGAAAATCAATGGGAAAAATGTATGCTACTTGAGTAGTCATTTTTTACCAAGCACGCCTTCTACAGGAGATTGAAAAGAAGTGCTTTTAAAAGCCGACATCCTGCCAAGTCCAAAATGTTATAAGAGTATGCCTTATGATAATCAGTATCACAACCGCGACCAAGTAATCCTTCCTAATCGAAAACGCATTTCAGAATTTCAGCCAACATTTCATGAGATAGGTCACGCAACGAACAAATTTCTATAAAAGGCCCTTTCTATGGAATTACTTTATCATAAATTATTGCAAAGTTCAAGCGATTTAAAAGCTGTATCAAATATCTATGTTTTAAAAGCAAAACAGTCGTACTGCTATAATTTTTGCTGATTCAGATTTATATATTTTATTGACTTTTGATTTTAGCAACAACTTAAAGGATATGTTAGTTATGTTTCCGATTATAAAATCGCACTAAAACACACTTCGAAACGGTAAAATCTTGATTTTATCTAAATTGACTTCTTTAAAAATATGAACAAGGGGATGTCAAAAAGGGTTATGCCAACTGTCATATTTTCAAAGCCAAAATCCAGATTACTCGAATTAATTTACTCGACTTACGATAGAAAAAAACGCGATCTGCCCGTGTAACTGGTGAAAATTAACAACAGAGTACTCTAACGGCCTATAATGCATATCTTTTCTGAAAGCCTCTTACGTTTCCACTTATTGTTTGTTCAGTTTAGATGCCGTTAAAACTGCGGTCTTGCAGAAAACTGGGTCGCGTTCTGTCTAAAACTCTCTCTCTAGGCCTTACACTCTTAACACGAAAACCACACCCTGAAGCTGAAATTTTCGAAAAACATAACGTCCCCTGCCTTGACCTTGAGATAAGTATGGAATGCGAGGACATCCCAATCCACCAAAATGTTGCCTTTTTCGCGCATAAAGTTAGTTAGACGCGTCACTCCATGCCTCCAATTAGAGGCACTCTTCCCTGACATTCTGGTTCACATGACATTTTCAAAAAGAGACAAGAAACTCCCCCAAATATACTATTAGCCTTATTCCTTAAAATAGTAGAAGCCCCTGATTAAGCCTCCGGACTGTACAGCAGCGTCGCTTGTGGGTAACCACTGTTATTTCTTCAACGAGCAAAGTAAGCATATCAATAGCAAATAAATAGAGAAAAGTACGTCGATATTTATACTATGCATTAAAAATTTCTTGAGGCATCTCATGGCCACAATGGTTATCTTACCTTATAAAGCAGACTCTAGCGACCTAATTCAGAAGAAAATACGGTTGACGCATCGCAAGGACCTTATATTACCGACTGAAAACTCTTCCTGACTGTGATAAGAACTGCTGTCACGTGCTACGAAGCCCTTTGGTAGGCTGCTGCCTCTGTGCTGAAATTTCATTGGTGCCTTCCGTAATGGCGGCCTTGATGTTTGCAAATCCGTTATAAGCTTTGAAATAAATGTCGGTGTCATATATGTGGCAGTTCTGACAAGCATGGGATCCGTGAATATATACGGCAAGCTAACTCTTAGAAACGCATAAGTGGAAATGTGTTATTCATGAAGTAGTAGCTTCTCCTGTCAGAGTAGAAGTCTGGGAAGATGCGCTTAGGAAACACTGAAAATTTAAGAATTGGACTTTACATTAAACTAGCAAACAGTTCTAAAGGTTGACTGTGAATTTAAAAAAAAATTGCAAGAGTAGAGTTTGAAGAAAAAGATGGGCTTACCGGAACGGGTTTATCTACATGCTGACGTTTTGAAGACCTTGGTCGGCTCCCCATTGTTAAGGTTTAAAGTACACTTAATCGACCAGAAATTTCATGTGACACGTCGCGCTGGTCGGCCTCATGTTGATCCGTTTTCCTCTTCTCTTACTGCCGTGGCCTCTTGGGGGATGGTTGGTGGGTGTTTTATCTGTGTGCTTTGTGAGTCGCCGCTTCGTCGGGGGAGGTGATTGAACCTTCGTCGGCTGGTCGGTCTAACAGTTCTTCCTCGTCGAATAGACTCGTCCTCGGCCTGTCTACGTATGGCTTATTTAGGTCCATTGTGGTTATTTAGCCCTGAACAGACATAATAGCGTAGGACTTTGTAAGCTGCAGGAAGGTCCAGATACCTGTTGATGGAGTTGGCATTGGAGTACCAAGGCTCGAATGTTACCCGTTCTGCTTTTGTATTGTCCAGACCTAAGATGGTAGCTCTCTGGAGATCGGAAGTATGCCTAGCTTCCCCACCGTGCGTTGCTAGTAGAGATTTTGGATCTAGGATCCGAGTGGCCGATTTTCGCTCCTGTAGATAGGTCTACAATTTCCACCCGGTTTATCCAATATAGTTGTAATTACCCCCTCCTGCAATTCATTTGTAGACAACTCATAAGATTTCAGCGAGTGATAGTGTGCCCTAAGGTTGCATCAGACGGCGCCGTAGTGTTGCCTGGGGTCGATGGGCTATGCCTACTCTGGCGGTTTGTAACAATTTAGTCGCTGACTGGGTGACTTCTTTTAACGTAGACACTGGCCCTCCAGAAGTCAGGTTGTTGTTCATTTGGCCGTCGTCTGTACCTTTGGCGCCCGCTTCTCTCAATAAAATGTATGGGATAACCATTGGTTGCAATGTGATTCATCCATTTTATCTTCCGGCGTGCTGCAGTGTGTCCCGAGTTTGTGGAATAGAGTTCGGACGGCAACGTTTGTGAGACAGAGGGTGAGTGCTGTTGAAGTGTAGACTTTGCCTCGCGTCGGTTGAATTTCGACATACCGTGGTTTGTAGCTGTCAATTTTTACAGTGGCACACAAGAACGCCAAGAAAAGGCAGTTGGTAATTTGTTGCTGCTTCCGTCGTGAGCTCAGTGTTGCTTTTTGGTGCTCGCTACCAATTGTTTTGACAACGACGAAGGTGTTATCGACATAGGGTGTCCAGAACGCTAGCTGATACTTGGTGAACGAGGGTAGAGTTGCGCTCGCCAATCGTTTCTATGGAAATCACGCGCTCCGTTGTGTATAAAAATATTAATTCTTTTGCTCATTCGGTAGAAAATTACGTCTTCTTGCAATTTTGTACTCGAAGGAGGGACATAATTGGCTTTTTAAAAAGTCTCTAATTGGGGGACTATTAAATACCGCGAAATGGCCGTTCATAAATCATCATGTCTCTACATTTACCAATGTGGCTTGTAAAGTTAACAATATGGATCAAACCCACTGCTAAATTTTATATATCCTATATGGTCCCCCTTCATTACGATAGAAAAATGTGTGGTTTTCCGTACACTGAAAATATACGGCTTGTGATCGCATCTTCGTCTTCTGAACTGCAAGCTGGAACTCGCCTGTTCGTTTCTATCAAGAATCTATATAGGCAGATGGACGGCGTAGCAATGGGCTCGCCCCTTGGCCCGCTTTTGGAGAATATATTCATGGGAAAGCTAGCAGCTTTCCAGCTACGTCACCAGATCAATGGTTTAAGATACTGTGGACGGTAAGTGGATGATATATTTGCAATTGCACCGAAACAAAGCAACATCTCAATTCTACTTGATAACATAAGTCAGGCGCACCCATAAATAAAATTCACTCTGGAAGAAGAGCAGTCCGGTTTACTTCCTTTTCTGGATGTGCTTCTGAGTAGAAGGCCTGACGGCAGCATTCGACATAGCGTCCATCGTAAGACAACTTGGTCCGGACAATGCACCCATTTTGGGAGTTTCGTACCGCTAAACGTTAAACGTAATTTAGTCCGCTGTTTGACAGAAAGAGTGAGAAGAATCTGCTCAGCTGATGGCATCGAGAAAAATCTTAAGATCATCGAAAGCCTTTTTCGCCAGAACGGGTATCCCGATCGATTCATTGCTAAGAACATGGCCGAAAGTCCACAAAAGCCCCCAATACTGACGGCAGGAAAGAAAATGCAATTCATCAGGGTCCCATTGCATGCAGATGCACCAAGTGAACTTTTAAGAAGACGCCTAACTCAAGCTGTATCACAGACCTTTCCAGCAGCTCCACCAGTCCCATCCTATACGGAGAGGGTAAAGACAAACTACCAGCTCAGACCACCTCCATGTGTATTTATTCCTTCACCTGTTCCTGTGGGGCAGAATATATTGGTCGCATGAGCCGGCGTTTATCCAAAAGAATAAAAATAACATCTCCCAGCATGGCTAGGAAAGGGTCAAATAAAGAATATCAACAGCCCGAGCCTCGCACGCATGGCAGACACAGACCACCGTGTAGATGCCAGAGAGGCCTTCATAGTGATTTGCAAGGTCCCGTTAAGCTATCTAAAACTCCTTGGGCAGTGCTTGTTGGCTACGGCAGAGGCAGCTGCAATCAGGCTACGCGGACTGGTCCTATGCGCGCAGAAGAATTACATACTGGTCCCAAAGTTGCCATGGGTTAAAGCCACCAAGCCAGCCACCGGCATGTAATTACCTTCACCGGGACACACCTTCTCCCTGACGCTGACTGGAATTGTGGTGTTTCACTCCCCCCCCCCTCCGCTCCCCACACCCGAGCTACAGCTTAATTGTCTACTTGTCCGTATCTTTTAGTTCATTACTTAAATACCCATATAAATGCACAGGCCTGAAGAGAATTTACCGAAAGCAGACGTATGTTCGCCAAATTGCCTCTTAAAACTTCTAGGTACACAAAACGCTTGGATCGAGCCATAGCAATTATTTTGCACGGACAGATTCAGAATCGACCACTGACTGGCAGTTGCAGAAGGTGTTAACACACGCATTTTGGCAGACATAGTGTAATTTCATTTTGGAGACAGGCGTGTATAAAGAAAACTGAACTCTTTACCAATCACTAGCGCACCACTGAGAGCATTACCAGTTTTTTCGCATAAACTGGCAACATTTTCTTATCTCCTAAACACCCATAGATCCCTATGACAACCCTTTGAAAATAGGTTTCAGAAATGCGAATTGAACTGCAGCCTTGAGCTCGAAACAAGGGGGCGTAAAAATGCACACGACACGTGAAAGTCTCGGAAACAACATCATTCTAGTTGCCCAAACACCAGAAACTGACGGTGCTGCGGTAGTCTAAAATGCCTGTTGTTTCGGACTTACCGCGTTAAAATTGCACCAATGACTCCCAGAACGCAAAACCAGCCCATGCATAGCACAAGATTCCATTTCCTAGCCGCACAGGTTAGGGGTTAGGAGATAGGTTTAGGAGTTAATGCTAGGGGTTAGGGTTAGTTTGGGGCATGTCTACTTCAGGTACGGTTACGAAACAAGGTCCGACCTAGATGTACTATCAAATGGCTCGTAAGTACTCAAAACGAAGTTCATTATTACTCCATTAGCAGATGTTTTATTTTGCTGCAGATTGACAATTTGTCCAAGCAGTATTGGACGCACAGTAACCCCCCCCCAAGATTTCGAGAAACGAATAGGCCCCGCATGGGTGACAAAGGTCCCAAACAGGCGACCAGCTGTCTGGCCAAAATAATTTAAGTTATAATGGTATAGCGGTTGAAGACAGAGGACAAGGGTAGAGTGTTTCATTTGTTATTTAGCCAATCACAACCTTGGCCACCATCTGGGACAAGAAAAGCAAACATGCACAGCGTATGGGGTCTATCAAACATGCTCTAAGTACGGTTAGTGACCTAACTCATGAAAGGTGTCGAAATTGACGAATCATTGCTACTCACTCGCAAGCCATCCCCAATGCATGGATCCAATATCTATGCTAATTAAGTGAATTTAAAGAAGAATTAAGAACACAAAAAACAGTAAAGGCAGTGTGGCGTTTCTTCGAAATGCCAATTGCTCTAGAAAAGCGAAAAATCCCAAAAGAGTCGGATTTGGTTTTAGTTGAGCAAACTTCTTCTTAGGTGTACAAAATCTCCTCCAATGCAAAAACTGAGTAAACATGGATACACGAATAAAATTTCTTTAAAAATGATGTTTTAATTAAGTTTCCATCGGTATATTCTTTGGGAATTGGTATAACTTCAGGTATTGCGGTTTGCCAACAGTCTACAGTCTGAGTATAGATTCCAAAACAGTTTTTCGGGGATTCATGGTATTCTCAAGTCGTTTGAGTTAACTGAGATGCGGTTCAACATGAGAAACAGGATTATGCTGGATTTTACCGACGTGGACGTCGTTGGAGAAAACGTTTTTACAAAGTCACACGCTACCAGGCCGATCTGTGACTAATAAATTTTAACAGAATTGACAGACGTAATCGTAAATATACCATTTTTGTGTTTATAAGAGAAATTTTCTTCCGTTAAATTAATTTGCATTTTCGTTTGTTTTGGAATACTTTGAGTGTGATATCGACCCTGAAGTATCGCTTAATACTCCATGATTTTCCGTGTTTCCCGCTGATCGACCATTAAGACAGGTTCTCTATCATTTACTGGTTAGAAAATTTAAAATAAGATACTTATTGTGGCCATTTACCGAGGTAGTGAGTGTTTGGGAGTTCTCTTTCATGTAGAAGATCGTTTGGGTCACATTTAAAAACTCACTTAAGCATGGAAATTCATTGTTGAATAAAACTGCTGTCCACAACGAAATCCAGCAACAAATAGGCCTTCGATTATCAGGAAAACTTTCCCTAATAAGTTACTTCTTTAAAGATCTCTGTGTACTTTGCATTTTTGTACAAAGGCCAAACAAATTTGACACTTTTGTCCGTATCTTTTACGCCCCTAAACAATACAAATATTTTTTAACTGAAAACGCAATGACATGCCTTTGTCTTTTTATTGCGACATTTGTACTGTTTTGTTCGTTTTTAGACTCCCTTCTACGATTATGAATGCACGGCAAAGTGCCCTACTAATATTTTGCTGAAACAGGTAAGATTTTGCTTGTTCCATTTGTGAATTAGGAATGTGCAGAAGCTAAACTGCACGACAAGTAATGTTTCATCTGTTCAAAACTGGAAATAATTATTCGCTGGTGGTAATTTCCGTGACCACATTGAAACGTTTCCAAACGGCAAGGCGATTTCAATACATTTAAACGTAGGATTGCTTGTGTACGTTAGTACGGCACTTCAGGACATACAATCACGCCAATCTGCTAATGTGACTTCTAAAAATCGATAAAACATCTGGTTAGCATCTGGCCTGGCCAGCTCTGTCCGGTAAAACTCTCAAGAGATCACTACTCCTCTTTCCATGGAAAATACGCTCAGATAAGCAACCCATGTCTATAACAAGTATTAGCAAAGGCAGATTGCTTGATTATATCGCGACGTTCACTTTCCTTCAAATTTATGAAAATTTTGCTTTATAAAATAACCTGGACACAATCTTTGCACAAGAAAATGACATTTCCTTATGAGAGCTGAATCAGCAAGTCAAATGTGCATCATGTAAGAAATCCAGAAATTCTCACATCAGTTGCCGTTGTAAGGTTTCATGAGATAATTCACGTACTGTACTTCATCAAAACTAAGTTCATCAGTGTTCTGCCACCTACTGCTCTCTGTTGTTGCCGATCGGCTATGCAAACCGATCCACTGGTTTTCCGAAATCACCAAACTCATAATGCCGTACAAGCAATCATGAACAGATAACAGCATACGCAACAAACATTCAAACTCTATTTTTACCTGTTAAATTAATTTGAAACAGCTAGGGACGTTTACAATGGAGTAATTAAATTAAGGCTTAACCGCAATGGTTGACGAATATGTTGCGGGATTTATCCGAAAGGCACCTCGGCATCAATGCCTCTGGCTCATTTGCCACAGGTCACATTTTGCAGTGCGCGATCAACCCGCAGGAGGTAATCTCGCCTGATAGAAAGTGGTAGTTATCTACAAGATGCATCCAAAAACCAAAGCAAGTGGGTTGAGGTAATGTAGTCCAATCCATTACTTAAACGAAATTGAGACATTCAAATTACGAGCATTGAAGTTGAGGTTAAAAGAGAGTTTAAGGACCAGTGACTTGAAAATAGGGCGCGGTCTTCAGCTTCCAGTTTAAACAAACATCGTGGTGCTGGCTTATGTGGTCTAACGCCATTCTCCTCATCATAACCGGCCTGGGCTGACTATGTTCTAGTCAATGCAATTAGGCAACCCAGGGATTAAACTAGCCCACGTAGACCTCGTGCCTGTTGTAGGCCGTAAATTATCCTCCGCCTAGATCACACTGATTAAACAATAAAAATTTAATAACGGCAGCGAGGAGAGACCAGAGTAACAGACACCTTAGCCACGGAGCTGCCTGGATCCGCTGTTCTACTTTTCAACGGTTGCTTTAATTGCAGGAGCAGCAGTTTAACAGTTGGTGTCAACGGTTACAGAAGTCGCTTACGCAATAACCGTTACTGCTTAGCTACTCGTGTGTCTTTATAGTGGAAGAGATTATAAGACGAAGCGAAAATTGATATTTATCGGCACACAAACCTATGCTGCTCTCTCAAGTACCTATCAAGAGTTAAACCGACTGTTTACTCACGTCGGCTGGGTTTAGGAATTCGGCGAAAATCCAAGCGAGCTGGCCATTCGCACGCACAAGACATTAGTCGCTGACTGACCGGTCGGGTCGTTTTATCACCGAGCTGCATGTGAGTAGCTTATCTGACAGTTTCTTCGAGCGTGTCGTGCCAGTCGAAAAATTTTCCAGCATGTGACCATGCATTTGCTAGAAGAATGCCATTACATACCCACGTAATATCCTCTGACAGTTTTTTTTCGGTTGACATGAGAGGGTGCAGAAGCTTTCATTATTTGTCTTAAAGCACATGCCGGAGTGTCTGTTACATTTAATTCGTTTGACGGTTTTGAAGGTAGCGCTTTGATGCAATTTTACCTGCTCAATTAACGCACACAACGGGCCTTGAAATCTTCATGCATGCCCCACAGATGGTAACAACTTCGGCAAAAATCTTGCACGTGTATCCATTAGTACTGACAGATCGAAGCAATGCTGCGTCAGAAGGCAGCAAATTCGACCGATTAAAAGCTCATTTTATCAGCTGTCGTAAAAGTGCGCAAAATTATTTGCTGCCGGCCGGTTGAGACAAAAATTCGGAAATTCACAAAAAGTCCATCTCTGGATGTTGTTGTCCTTGCGCATCGTTAGCCACTCCTTTACCATGTTGGGCATACGACGACGACAAGAAAAAACCCCGACAGGACACAAAACTTTTGAGGAAGCAAGTATTGCAAAAAGTGGACTTGAACGGTCTCGGCATTTTATTGGTTAGTTGTGAGGTCTGCACGGCCATTCCTTCGTAATCCGAAAGACAGAGACATGGACAAGCACCGCACATCCAGCTGACTGAATAGCAAATAGCGGAGAGGTGTTTTCGTTAACGAAAATGAAACCGGTCAAGAGAGGTCCCGGTATCGCGAAGAAGGCACGTGACGGCAAGTTCACGGCATAGTTGATCAATGAGCGATGTTAGTGAGTGTTGCAATACATGAATAAAAATGCTGTTATTCTGGTTTCCTGGTTAGTTCTTCTAAACACCAATTTCCATGTTTTAAACCTTTGTTTGCAATGCGAGTAGCCCCAAGGGCTAGACACTACACTTCCTGGTCCCCCTTATAGAAAATTCGTAATATAGGACCTACGGCCACCTCTAACTACTCAGACTGAAAAATGTTTATTTAGAAAAATTAACCAATCAGCGGCAACGGTTAGGTATGTCCGTGAGGTAAGGGAAGAATCTGGAGAACTGCCAAGAGTACTTTTAAAAAGTGTTGTTCGGTAGAGTTCTTGGTCGGTCCTTCGTTAGCAGGATGACATTAGCTGACCTGTACGGCACTGAGGAGTCGGCGATATCGAAATGTTTAGGTTGACCTTTTTCCTGCACCCCTCACGCGTAATTCTGCGACAAATGGAAAGTTCGTTTTTTTTAAAAAACGTTCGTCACGAAGAGCAGTCAGGTTGTAAAAAATACTCAAACTATTAGTAAATGAAATGAATACCTTTAGCGGTGAAGCAGGAGCGTTAAAACATTAGTGAATTTGTTTAAAAAAACAGTTAGCAACTGTATGCCCCGCGCATATACTTTATCTTTGTCGTACCGGAATTTGCTTTTGGACAGATTAGCGGAATAAAGTCTCGTATTTTTGAAATCTTGTCAAGTAAAATTGGCGGGGCCACGGGAATACGGATGTTCTATATTATAGGTGGATTTTTTTTTACTAAATTTCCGTAAGACACTTATGCCCGCACGTAGCCTTCTGATCATAAGCTTTACCACATTGTCTGCCTCTTGGATGAGTTAAATTAACTAATCGGCACGAGAACAATCGTCCTGATCCATCGAAAATTTTTTATAATACATTGTTCGGCAGTGTAAAATAACCTTCACGGTAATATTTTGTCTCCTGACGCCACAAGTCCTTTTAGAACAGATATAAACAACAAAATGCATTGGGTGCATAAATCTAAGGACTGAGATTTACCAGGACAACTTAAGGTTGACGACGTGGTTTAACTGTTTGCATAGGTCGAGATTCGTCTGTCGTATGTGAGCACCTTTTAAATAGCGCAATCCCCGAGTCGTTCGCGTCGGCATGAGCTGTCGGAAGCATATTTTGGGGTCGACGGAATGACCAATAACTAGAAGTTTTTTTATGATCGGCGGACGAGGCATTTTATCTCCTTTTTTAAAAGCCACTTAAGCAGCTGTTCAACTGATTTTGAGTTTAGACACTTCCCACAAGTAAACTGGATTAGGCTGGATTATTTACTAACTCAGTCCTCATGTAAAAAGCTTTCATTACTTTAATTTTTTAAAATGTCTCCATATACGCCTACCGCATTTATTGACCTGACTCTTACACTGGCCTCCGTAGACTTGCATTTCTTGCTGATAGAAGCGGACGGGCGAGTTCCAGGTGGCAGTTTATAAGACGAAGATTAGATCACTGGAACAAGAAATTTATTGGCCTGACCGGATCTGGTGTGGTTGCGGACAAAGCAACTATGTCGGAGAAACTGGGAGATTACTCCGTTCTCAAATTGCCGATCACGCAGCCGCAGTGGAGCGGGAAAACGCTTGCTCTCTGGTGGCGGCACAATCGACGGCACCCGGCCATATTTTCAAGATTTCAGAGGCTGAAATCCTCGCAAAGGTTGAAAAATCGCGTGAGCCGCGAGCTGCTCGAGTCATAATTCCCTGGCACGCAATCCATCAACAAGCGCAATGACCTCCCGGTACCTTATTGTGTGCTGAGATTTTCCCTGAGCAGGGAAATCAGTCACGCGGGGAGGGCGCGGGCGAGCAATTATCCCAGTGACAGGGAGCCAATTTGCCGAGCAATCGTCACACCAGCATCCAGCACGGATGACGAAATCACAGCCACTAACGACTCGGACGCGGACTGACAAGTCACCATCGCATCAATTATGACCTCAGCGGTGATTGCGAGAGCTGTTAATTACAGTGCGCATATTGTCCCACAGCAGCCACGTGCTATAAATACTGCACTCCTTGTGCCACCATTACTCTTATCTGCGACTGTCTCGGATGATGTGTTCGAGTGTGGATCCGAACCGTCAGGCCAATAAACTTCTTATTCCGGTGATCACACCTTCGTCTTCTTTGGGCAATTCTTCTCGGCAAGGTGACAGACTCTTGGGATTTCACGCTGCCTTCACCTCAGAAGGGAACGGGACACTGATTACGTCACACTGGCCTTATGTTAAAACCACTGTTTCAACTGCTGTGGTTACCATGGCAGAAATGCAAAAAGGCAAACTCCTCCCTATCCCTTCTTTGGTAAGCCAGATGTCAGCGATAGCCGGGGTAGTGGTGCGTGTGAAGGCTTTATCAATTCCGTTGCCATAGTGAGGACGACTAATTTGGCGACGTGCGTATTAATTGCGTCATTCGGATACGACGACGACAGTGCCTTACGAGTAGAAACCTTCAAAATGTGGACTGTAACTTTTGCGTACGCTCTTAGTAAGAAACCGGCTCATAAGCGAGGCCAGGATGAGTATTAGCATATTAGATGATTTTCTTAAGGGTTTTAAGCTCATTCCTTGCTAACCATCATTACACCCACCTTATCCAGACATATTCATAATAAACTAATTAAGTAGTGATTGTCTTCCACCGGAAAAACACACAGGATGCCATTTCTTACAACTAGTCTGTCGGAAAGTATACCTTATGAAGAGATTTGTTTCAGTTTTTAAACAGTTCACTGATAGGGTGACTCTTCAGTCCTTTAAACGTTTATACACTTATACGTTTTCGACTCTCCACGAGATAGGGGAGGCATCGCCAGGATGACCTAGAGTAGTGTAATTTTGCTATAGGAGAAGGAGCAGCCTTTAGCCCAGCATATGGGATCATCAAGGGACGCAGACAATTAGATAAAAACGCAATTTTCGCTTGACAAACTGTTAAGTTGCTTGCGTGCGCCATGCAGATCCACAAAGAAGGAGTCAAATTTTAAAACATCGTGCCAACGCATGTGTTTCTTATTTAAAAAGACTGATAAGAAACGCTGCCATAACTGTTTTTACTTGTACGCTTATGTGCGCGACCTACTACCGGCTTCTCAAGCTCTGCGCCACTATGTTCACGGGGACCAAGGCAGGATGACTGCAGTGGATTTCGTAATTGCGGCACCTAGGTCAGAAGGAGGGGACTTCACAACTTTTCCCACACCCACGTGGGAGCCGATGAATCAGCAGTTGGAACGCACCTTGGATCCGAATGAGTTGTCTGAGTGAACTGAAGTCACTTCTGCGGGAACTCAGGAGGGGCGAGGTGTTACCGTGTGTCGGTGAAGACTGTCGGTGCCGCTGCCCTCGCAAACATTGAATCACGCTCTACTCCCCGCCAATGCTCCGAACAACGTTCTCTTTTCGCATTCAGCGTCAGCAATCTCCAGGTGCCTCCCTTCCAGCTGCCCTAGTGTTGGACTCCCAACCGGTAAGCTAATGGACTCATCGGGACCAACTTCCGCACCAGACGGATCAATAGTATATGCAGCTCTATTTTCTATAGTAGCAATAGGATAGAATGATTCAATCTACCTAATCTGAGAAATGCGTAGGGCATACAGGATCAGAGTAGCTGACGTTTTGGAGGGCTTGACGGACTCCACATTTTCAAAGCGTTTTGTGCAAAAAATAGAACAGAATTTTAAACAAACGACCCAATTGGTTGTCCTTTGTTGCCTTGGCCTTCTGGCCATTATATGTGAATGTAGGCGGCCACCTGCTTTGTTTATCGCCACAGCAAATGGAGTCGGTCGCATCTGAGCATTTCGTTCGGGAGAATTAGTCGACAGATCATATTTGCTCTTGTGACTGTATTGTCCTGGTCATGGAGTACATAGTGACGTATAACTCTATAGACCGCAAAAGGGTCTAGATACCTGTTGGTGGAATTGGCATGCCCCAAGTGTATGGCGTTCTGTTCTTTTAAATGTCCTGGCTTTAAATAGTTCCTCCATGAAAGCCAAAACTGTGATCAGTGTCTGCTATACGCGTTGCAAACTGTAAGTTCGGGTCTACTCTCCGAGTTGCCAGTTTGTGTTCGTGTAGGCGGGTCTGAAATTTCCGTCCGAATTCCCCAACGTACTTGCAGACTCCATCGTTGCGATGCATTTGGTAGACGACTGCTGAGGTTTCAGTAGGTGGCAGTGTGTCCTTCGGTTGCACCAAACGACGACAAATTGTTGTATGGGGTCAATGAGTAATTCTTACCCTGGTGGGTTGTAACTGTCTTGAAATTGCTTCGTGGACTCCTTTAATGTAAGGAATAGTCCTCCAGACTACGGGTTGCTGTTCTTGTTATCATCGTCTTTTCACTCGGCGCTTGCTTTGCTTGATAAAATGACTTGGATATTCATTTTTCCGAATGGGCTTATGAAGTTATTGCTCTTCTGTCAGCTGATGTGCTAGAATAGTGTCCGGACACAGCTGCGTTTGCGATAAAGAGGATAATTTCTGTTAAAGTGTATTACTTGCCTTATAAACGGTAGTTTGCATTTACCTTGTTGCACACCGACGCACTTGGACATCGAGGAAGGGGAGGTTGTCGTTGGTGTCAGCTTCCATCGTAAATTGGATATTCGGGTCATCCGAGTTCAGTGGTTCTTCAAGATGCTCTACATCAGAGGATTTTAAAATGACAAAAGTGTCATCGCCGCAATTAGATACTTCAGTAATTGTTAATATTTTCGGCTGCAGCCGATAGAACAGCAAGCCCGTGGTCCATTTGGTAAGGCGCTGGATTAGCAATGCCCAGTGAACGTGGAGACCGCAATCGAGGTTGGCTGACGACTGATTATAAGCCAGAAACGGCCATTCCAGTTTGCCTTGTCCTTTGTCGTTAACCTCCTCCAAATTGCTCTGGGATCCAATAGGTCCAATTTATACCTCGGATAGTATTTATATTCTCCTCTTCCCTTCGGATGTTTCCTACGACACGCGGGGTGTTGATAGTTATCGGACATATCACATTATGCCCTTCAGTCAAGTTACTTACTTCTATTCCACTGGGGTGGAGTAGCATGCATTTTTCCCATCGATTTTCGATGCCCTTAAAGATTCAATTATATTTCATGGAAAACATGCATAGATAAATGGTCGTTTTTTACAGAGTTTGGTTTTTGCATGCAGACGCAAGGAAGTTTGTTCAACATGGTATCCTGAAGTAACTGAATCATTATAGAATTATGTTGCACGATGATTAGATTTACAGCCCCACTTAATTAATCTTTTCGAAGCGAAGACGCATTTCGGAATTTCGGTTGACATTTCATGAGGTAGCTCACCTTATGTAGTTCTAATTACAACTTCTCTGTGAGATCGACACAAACGCTTAGACCCACCAATAAACCGAACATGTACGCGAGAGATAATTTTACATTTTGCCTCTCAGTAAATCTTACGTAATTCATTTGGATGGTGCGAGCAGTTTTTCGGGTTTAACCTCGGTTAGAAGAGCACATTTTTCTCTTTAACGGAAGACAGTATGACTATTTGCCTGGCCATTAAATTCTTCCAAATAAAACCGTGCGATACACCCGCATGTTACTCTCGTGTAGAGTGTATGTCTTAATTGCATTCTACTAGCAGCTGGCAGCCATTTGACGTTCAAAATGTATGTGTCGGGGCACTCGTTAGGCAACCCTTGATTTGCTTCTCATAAAGAAAGTTGCGAATCTTATTTTGAAAAACATTCTATACTATTAGTTTCCAAAAGTCTGAAACATGCTTAACGTTTTTCCATCAAAACAGGTATATTTAATAAAAGTCTACAGAAATTAATGATTATTTCTGCGAAAATTCCCGTATTACTATCAGCGAGTCAGTTGACGAATATATGTTTTCGGTGACTCATCATCGGGCCGATACATTTACATGGGTAATGGTTATTCTAATTGTAGACAGGATATAAGTGCGTCTCAGGGGCAGGGTTAATCGGGTTCCATGTTCTCGCGCCGCCCACATGACGGAGTCAGCGTGTTGAGGACGGTGGAGTTGGGGTGGGAGGGGGGGAGGTGGAAGAAGAGGGGTTCCGGCTAGATTGTAAGCGCTGTAAGTGCGTGTAACTGCTCTCAGGGCGTCGGGACGGCGTGCGATCACCGCCTGGAGTCGGCCAGGGCAGATAGACTGCTTTTGTTAGCATCTTCTGACAACAGAGTACTGGGTTCGCTAGTCAGATGGCCACTGCTTCAGCTGTGGCTAGCACCTGTTTGCGCAGGCCTTTAGAGTAGTGTGTCGATGCCCAGTAGATAACTTTAAAGACTTCTTTAGCGTCAGCTTGGTGGTTCGTATCGATCAGATGTGCGAGAATCGAACTCGAAATCGATCGGTTTTCACCTCTACCTAGTCAGGGAGGAAGGTGTTCGCGTATCTCTTTTCCAGACGCCTCGTTGTGCGGCCAGTGTACCCCGTTCTACAAGAGCAGGTGAATGAATAAATGAACATGGATGTGGCCTGCAACGGCAGCCGATCTTTGCCCTCCAACCGTAGTAGGGGGGAGTTTGCGAAGAATACGCGCAAGTTCGCCGGGGTGAAGACACTCGCGAGAGCTGTCTTAAGACGTCGTCTCACTAACTCGTTTGCTGCGTCTCCTAGAAAAAGCAGTCTTAGAAATGAGCCTTTCTTTTCGGCAGTTGCAACGGCGGGTTTTGTGGCACGCTCTCTAATATTCCGGAGAAGGAATCTCTCATTGCTATTGACAGGATAGAAAATAACTTCAGAGCTACACAGAAAATGTTTCTGTAATGCTAGCATTTTGGCGCAACACATCGTGGTTAATTTCCACGAAGGGGTATAGCGGAATTTTGCGGCAACAGTAGAATCCAATTAATTTGATGTGTTTCGTCAAGATGCGCCTCGGAGAAGGCCGTAGAAACGGGCCATGACCGTTCCCTGGAATCAGCTTCAGCTTCAAGAGCGCTAACCTGCTGCTGGGTAGACGCCAGTTATGCATTTCGAGTTATCCGCAAGATAGCAGCGAGATGCTCTAAGTGGGTAGTAGCGACGGTAGATGTGATAGCTGTGCAGTCAGCTACATTGGTTTGCTCATACACTTCAACTAACATGGTCCAATCTGGTCTTCACGCACTTCTATCTGCGTTGCGTTATCACAAAAAGAAACCGAAATGCACTCCAATGGTATATCATTCTCCTTTCCCAGACTTCAAAAGGGGACCATAATTTCGCCTTCTTCCCTCTTTGTCATGTCTGGACACTCCCCGTCGTTCCTGGCTGTTGCCGAAAATCAACGTATATTATTGCAAATAATTGGTGATGAATAACAGACAGTGTGCGTTTGCCGAGTTGGACTGTTCCGTTTCATGTAAGGCATCAGCACAGAATTTAGACAATAAAGAATAAACAAAAAAAGCTTGTAGACAAGCTAAGCGGAGATCGTATAAGCAGAGAAAATGCAGGCCAGGGACTACTGCAATGCTGGACGGACGCCAATATGAGTTTTGTCGGTAAGATAATTAAGAGAATCTGCGGATGGCATTGAAAAACTCGCACGAGGGTCTGGAACAGACCGCGAAGTCCAAAAAAAACAGAATAGGGACGTGCAAACGGGCGGAAAACAGACAGTCGAAGATTATTGGTTAATAAAGACCAGATTGGATAGGACGATAGGCGGCAGGCCAACGTAACACCAAACCTAGCCTCAAACCTAGACTTTTCACTAACCTCAATCTCTAACCTATCTTAGACGTTAAATTGAACCTTAACCCTAGCCTCTAATTACTCTAAGTTCAGCCTAAACATAACTCTTATATAATATGCCTACTCAAATAAAATAAGTAGGCCTTCGAAACCAGATAAATAACCAAGTCTATGTTTGACATGAAAAGCTAAACGTTGGCGTAATAGGTGTGACGTGTACATTTTGGTGTATTTATCCAACAAACCTGCACGTTTGCCTGGGTCAGAAAACAAACGCCTCACTCCTAGAATTCTGCATGCCTGGCCGTAACAACCTGGCCGACTTGCTTCGGCAGAAATAACGTTCAAATCGGCTATATATTTTTGCTTAAATACGCCTGGGTTGTGTAGATAAAAATACAGTTAACTATTTGCCACCCAACAGACAGGTCTTGAATGCATTGGCCTAGGTCGAGGCACCATTTTTTCCTTATCCTATTCTAAAATCCAGATGCGTTTTTTCACTTTTGCTTTAACAACGGCGCAGTTGATTTTAACACGTCACACTGTCAGACATCACAAAGATTAGATTTGTCATCGCTGCGAACCGTTCTCTTGCAGCCCTCACTCAGAACTTTCACAATCAGCAACCTTTGACTCAAGGCTATGCGAACCTGCTCAGAGTCTAATTGAAGACAACTTGACATGCGTCTTGTCAAGCAAAGTCAGCTGATCTTGACAGCGCCTTCAAGAATGTCAGTCGAAATTGCAGTTGACAGACACATGCCACTGGTTCAGTGAAGGATTTTTTGCGCGTACTTCGATCAGAGGTGACTTGTTACATGCCCGTGTCTTGAACAAATATTGGACAGATCACGGCCCCCACGCTCTTATGAAGTTCTGATATTGCCCGTACCATCCCGGTAAGTTTTTGTCGGATGAAAAGTTTTCGTTTAAATGGTACCCAAAAAGAGAGAAAAAAGCCAGTTCATGATTGCACTGTGCAAAACTTAGAGCATCTAAACTGCTGGATGGTCGGAAAGAGTTCAGCAGCCCTGATCAAGGTAACAAACCTTTTTTGATGAGAAAAGTTATGTTGCAGGTCGAAAAAAACAAAGATTTCGGTCTACGACCATCATCCGGGTAGGATCAAATGCCTGGTGCATGGTACACCTCAGTCCATCTTGGTAATCACTTTTGATGTAAAACTTCACTTTTTGGAATCATTGACTATCTTAATCTTAAACCAAAGTAAATTCGGTTGTTGAATATAGAAGGCCTATAATGGACCAATATAAGATGAACAGCAGTATGCCACTTCGTAAAATCTAATTGTTCAAAATCATTTGTCTGCAAACGCCTATGTATACACACCTTTTTTTGTTTTCTTTCCCGCTGGTATCTGCTCTTGTTGTAGTCATCCGTGCTTTTCCGCCTTGCCGATCTCATTCCTCCATCTGCTCATCTTCTGCTTCCTTGCCGTCTGCGGCAACTTTGAACTCCTTTTATATTACACGCAGTGGAAGTGTGTCAAAAATTTGTGAAGGTGGTAACATCAAATAACTGCGCAGGAAATTAAGAAGAAGAAGCTGCAATCGCTGGAACAAGAAATTCATTGGCCTAGCGTTTCGGATTATCACTCAAACGCATCATAAGAGACAGTCGCAGATAAAGGTAATAATGACACAAGGAGTGCAGTTAATATAACACGTAGCTGCCGAGGGACGACATGAGTACTGTAATTAACAGGTCCCGCGATCACCGTTGAGAGGTCGTAAATGAGGCGGTGATGGCTCGTGGATCCGCGTCCCAGTCATTAATCGCCGCGATTTCATCATCCTTGTTGGATGTTGACGTGATGAATACTCAAAAATACGGTCTGCTGTCACCGGCATTGCTGCCCGTTCGTGCCCTCCCCACGTGACTGATTCCCCTGCCCAGGAAATTTCACGGCACCGAGCATGGTGCCGGGACTCTCTGCGCTTGATGATGGACCTCAAGCCTGCGAACCACTACGTGAGCACCTCGCGGCTCACGTGGTTGTCAGCTTTTGAGAGGATTTCGACCCCTCGTCCATCCGCGTCTGGAGTAATTGCCTATTTTCGCCGGCGTAATGGCTTAGTCCGCAACTGCACCCGATCC
The DNA here is from genome assembly GCA_902702965.1 of Spirometra erinaceieuropaei. Taxonomy (NCBI): domain Eukaryota; kingdom Metazoa; phylum Platyhelminthes; class Cestoda; order Diphyllobothriidea; family Diphyllobothriidae; genus Spirometra; species Spirometra erinaceieuropaei. The sequence continues at coordinate 1,987,446 of CACRXP010000020.1, read as the reverse complement.
GATAAACGACTCCGGACGTTTCCGGCCGTGTCAGTGGGTCTTTCGGCCTCATGACTTGGCGCCTGACTGTTGCATCCGGCCTGTGTGCAACCCCAAAACCAATTGGAGTGAGTAGGCAGCTTCCGGGACGTTCCTCACGTACGGAGGCGTTCGCTAACATTTGGGGCCAGTTGAATTTGGTCTCTGGTGTCACTGGTTGACAAAGTTGCGCGGGTAGCCATTGGCTCTCAGTACCCGTCGAGGATATTGTAATTCACCAATCTTGTCTTCCGTTTTACTGCAATGCGTCCCAACGCGTTGATATAGCGCCCTCACGCAACTGCGTTCGTGACTGACCGGGTGGTTGCTATTTCAGTTCAGTACTTGCGCTGTACTTGCCGCTTTCCTGAACACTTTCTTTGCGTCTGTCTGCGGAGGAAATAGCAAGAAACTGTATAGACAGACGAAGAAATTCGCGCATTTGTAGGAGAGTAATATAATAGTTTCCTAATGAGCACCTAAGCTACAGGAAAAGCAGTATGATCTGTGGTCTGTAACCGTCATTGTAAATGTCAGTTGGGATGTAAATTAAGGTCCATGCGTTAATAAATTACACAAACAAACGCTACTTAAAGGTTGATAGTAGTTCCACCACGGTGATAAATAGTTAACATAAGGCGTTCGGATGACTTGGCAGTGCGTACTGCAAAACCAATTCAATTTAATTTCAAAAGCTTCTTCGAATGCAGACATGACAAAATCCCTAGGCAAAGCGTTTCAAGCTTCAAGCACTCTGTTGGAGAAGGACAGATTTCGTTTGTCCAGCCTGGCACCAGTCACACATATTTTCACTGAATGACCTCACTGGTTCGTTGCTGACTCGGGATACTGGGCAACGGTCCTGACTGCACACGATAAGAATGTTTGTATGAATTTGCCCTATGGCTGTATGTAATTCAAAGGAAAGAAATCAAGATTAGTTAATCATATTGCATAGGGTAGTGGGCCCTGCCCAGTTACAAGGTTAGTTGCACGCCGTTGAACGTGTTTGAGCATGCTGAATCCTTCGGCGTCCCAGGGTCTCCGAACTTGGACAGCAAATTCCGGACGCGGCCGGGCGAAAGTTCGAAAGGCTTGAGAGACGTAGTCTTGTTTGAAGTGTGAGAATATCCGTCTAACGAGGTACTGGAATGACAACGCGAATTTGGTAACCTTTGAGCAGCAAAGCGAAGATTTGTGTAAAGTTGTGATCCAAATACCCAATTCTTTAAATAATATGCCAGTCAGGTTGTAAGCGAAGCAGTTCGGAAATCTGGTTCCGCCAAACGGTAGAAAGTTACACTTGTTCACGGTAAACGGCAAAAGACAATCATCGAACCATTCCTCATGTCGGTTTAGGTTTGACTGCAGTCACTCTTCGTCAACTTAATTTTGGATTAAACTCCAGATCTTGATATCATCGGTAAACACGGTGACATCGCTATCCAGTTCATCTACGCAGTCGTTGAAGTATAAACTCAACAGAGTGCGACCAGGAACAGCAGCGTCCACCGATTGAGATTAAGGGTTAAGTCGAAATTTCTTGGAATTCTGAGTACAGTTGTTTTGTCGAGACTGCCTCCTCTAGTACCTTGGCTTAAAAGCCTAACCACAAGGCATCAGTGGTAAACAGGGTCGCCATGTCAAAATGCCGTCATCGGACTTTGTGGCTATTTTATGAGCCTTTCAGTGTGCCAGACCTCAGCACTCCGCACCCTGTCAGCGCTGCCGCTGTTGGTCAGCGACTGTTTGTTCGTCCGATCGGGGCCTACTTATTCCGCAGCTAACCTTCACTGAAGGCCGTTCCACTATCCGCCACCTGTGAACGCGCCGGGTAGTCAGCAGCTATGCTAACGGAGAGCTCGTCTTGCGCGGCAACCCGTCCGCCGACAACTGGTCAGTGCCATGGGCAATTTGAGATTGGCCGATTAGGAAGCTTCGAATCCACGTCAGAAGGGGATTGTGAGGCACACTGACGAAGGCTTTCTTGAAGTTGGTGTAGACACTATGTACTACATTATCTTTATCAACAGCCCGAATTCAGTGTTCTAAACAGCCAAGCAATTTGTCACACAGGATCTGCCTTTGCGGAATTCATCCTAGAGATCAGAAAGTAAATGATTTTGTTTTCGAAACTGCAATAATTGTCGCGTAACTATTTTTTCCAAACTTTTGCAGCAAATGGCGATGATAATGACTGTTCGGCAAGTGCTTAAGAAGACCTGACCTCCGCTCTTTTACAGAAATGTAATCCATGCAAGTTTCCAATCGCCTAGCAGACATCCGGCCTCAAGAGGGGCACGCCAACTCGTCGGCGGTTTTGATTTCTTCACCTTCGGCAGTTCCTTGAGAACAATTGCTTCGGTGGACTGAACGGTCTCAGTTTTTTGTAACATCTCCAAAATCACTTGTAGAATGGTAGAATCCAGTTTTCTTCGCCTCATCTTCAGTCAGGTTTTTACCCCCCAGCAGTCCTTAGCGGGAGCACTTGTATTTTGTTTCGCATGGCCTGTTTGGCATAACCGTATAATAGTTTCGGGTTCTTCTCTACACGGTTAGGCAAGTCAGTTTAAATGTCCGTCTTGTTCTGACTCTTGTGGGTCTCTCGGACATTGAAAGGTGAGAGTAATCCCATAGTAGAAGGACGTGGTCACTCCTACCTAGGGGGGAGGAGATAGACATGACACCTAGTGCTTTCTTTTGATTTCGTAAGGCATGGTTTTCTTCTGATTTTGTAAAGCCAAGATCAAGGTAGTTGGTCTGTTGACCTTCATACCGTCTATTTCTAAACGCAATGTGTGAAGGCGAAATTTCGAGTCTCAGGTGTATACATAAGTGAAGAAGAAGAGGTGTCGAGCACCGCGAAGTCTTGCGCAAGAGACCTGAAGACAGTTACGACGGGACTCAGAATGCATTCAAAATTGAGCATCTCATGAGACTGTTTGAATTCTACCAATAAACATTCTTAAATTTTGCCGGAGAGACCTATGAACAAATCAAGGGAACTCCAATGGACTCACCGGTCTCCGGTTTAGTAGCAGAACTGGCCCTACAAGAGTCAGATGTGATCGCCTTCATCCAACATGAGCCGGTATTTCGGCGCCGTTACGTAGACGACACATTCGTTATCGTAAAGAAGGAGATGCTGCAACATTTCCACAGCCTGCTTAACGCAGTTTTCCCTGATATAAAAATTACAATAAAAAAGAACAGGAATAGCATTTGCCCTTCCTGGATGTGCTTGTCAGACGAAACCTTAACGGTGAACTTGAAACGACGGTTTATAGGATGGTAACGAACACCACACAGCTGCTCAGTTTTCACAGCAACCATCCGGTGGCTCACAAACGAAGCTGTGTAAAGACGCTCTTCGAACGGATCAAAACTCATTGCAGCAAACCGGAGAACAGAGCGCGTGAGGTCCGTTATCTCCGCGAGCGGTTTGTGCAAAGTGCCTATCTGAGGGCATTCATAAGTCGATGCCTACGCGGTCGCCACCAGAGGACTCAAACATCAACACCACCGACGATGTGACATTCTCTGCCATACATCAAGGACGTTTCTAAAGCAACCGAGCGCATTGCTGCGGAGTTAGGTGTTGAAATCGCACACTGCCCCAAAGCCACCATGCACAATGGGGTCATAAAAATTAAAGACCGGTTAAAGCCTGAAGAGCAATCTGGAGTAGTATGTCACACCCCATGTGAAAACTGTCCTTGTAACTACACAGGGCAGGCTGGGCGCATGCTCGGATCGCGCATATACGAACATAAGCTGGCTGTGCGACGAGGCGACGCATGATCATAAGTGACCGCCTGAACCAACGAACTGGGTTGCTAGTTTAACCTCGCAGCCACCAAGTTAATCGCCCACGCCGGAAACAAAACAGGCCGAGAATCGATGGAAGCCTGGGCCTCGGATGAGAACACCGTCAGTCGATTTATCGATCCCGCGCCGACGTACAGAGCTCTAGGCAGTCACCTCCGGTCTTGCGCCGTCGGCCGATGATTGTCCTAAATGCCCTATAACTGCCACGTGTTCTGTTGCTGCTACAATCTCCAACGATGGACTCCTGCACGAGTCCGAAAAATCAGGACAGTAAACACTGTTCCGCCGCTCGATCCCTCTTCCTACTCATTTATACCGCACTGTATTCAGAAGGCGACCACCGAAGGTCAGTCCCGAGCTGTTTTCGCAGACCGAGCTCAAGCCAATATGAGAAGCGTTAAAGTCCCCCACGACCAGGATATTCGGCCGCGTAGCCAGCAGTTCGAGATCGTCTAGCAGGTGATCATCGGACGTTGGGTCACTTCTCGACGGTCGACAGATTGTCAGGACATCGAGACTTAGTGGACCCAGTACAGCCAGAGTGCATCGGAAGTACATGCAAGTTTATCCATTTTTGATGATATTAGTTCATGTTTTATATACACGACTAAGGCTTCTCCGTGAAGCCCTTCCCTGTCTCTTCTCAAGAGCTGGTTGTCAGGTATGGTCAGCACACGGTCATTTACGTGCTGGATCAACTAGGTTTCTGTTAAAGATATTACGTCGGGTGATAGATCACAGAGGCAGATCTTCAACTCGTCGAAGTTTGATGAAATACTCCGCACGTTGGTGTACATGAATTTGAATATCCGGTTGACCGGAGATGTGGTAACGATGCAGATCGCGCCTTCAGTTAATACATCGGCTGTGCGGTCAATCAAACCGGATCCGTCTAAGAAAGGAATGGAGAACGAACGGAAATAAATCGTGCCCCTCTTTGCTGAGCTTCCTTCTCAGTTCTAGACCTAGAAGCACAATGTTTCAGCATTTCTGATGAACGTGCAGATTCCGATAAATTATTCGCCGGCTTTCAAGGCGGACGGTCTTGACCACTTTAGCTGGAACTTGGAAGAGTGTCAGGTCTTCCAAAAATCACTCCGTGTGAATTTTTGCACTTAATTCAGGATGCCTCTGAATAAAGCGAGACAGTTTTCTCTTAACTTAATTTTCCTTCCACTGAGGTATCGTTTCCTAAATGATGCAACGCTCTGGTGTCATGCGCTGGTGATGACGGAGCAGAAATTTGTTTGTTTGACTCCTGTTTTGACAAACCTAGAAGGAGCACAGAAGTCTGTGGATAGTAACCTGTAGTTCAAATAAATGAATCGATGCCACTGCTAGTACTGGATCTGTCAAACTCGACATTTTTCCGAGATTCGGTAAAGATTTTGCGACCCGCCCCAAGCGCCGCTTCTCTCGGATGCGGCTATCCATTTTCCTTGGGCTTTTCGCCATGGAATTTCTTTTTTCCTAGGCTTTTTAGTTGCCCCATGGGTCGTTTTACAGTTTTACTGCCCTTAAAACGTGGAATGTCCATACGCGTCATTTAAATTTTGGTTCGAATATCAAGTGATCCACACTTGCGGTTGGGTATGACTAGCTGATAACGGCTAATTAGCCAAAAATGGTCATTCCGGTCTCCCTTACCTCTGTCAGTACCATCTCATCTATGTCTACTACTAGTCGCTGTGCGACTGCCTGCGAGAGTTCTAGTATGAGCCCCAATGCACAACGGAACGAGCACGTTCCGTAACCTGATCGGTGAACGCCCACTGTCCTAACTGATATTCCTGATCACAGCCGACAGGACAACGGGCTCGTGGCTCAATGGTAGAGTGTCAAACTCCATGACCAAAGATCCCACAGGTTCGAATCTCAAGTGATCCACACCTGGCATCAGGTCTGTCTGACTGATGACGGCCAATAGTCTAATAAATCATTATTGGACCAAGAGAATCAGCAGAACAAAAATGTCATCCGCAGTCAACGCAAGCGGCGGCACAGCAACCAGCGGTCAGCATCGGAACCACTGATGACAAAAACAGGAACTATTAGTGTCAAGCTGCTGTTCTAGGAACTCGCACTTTCTTCTTATTGGTCTTATTTGGGAGATGATAAACGCACTGCGGGACATACGCGTCCCGTTGTGCCCTATGACTCGATCCAGAGCCTCGCAGCAGCTCTAAGTATGGGCAGAAGGGAGACCGGAGTGGGCCCTTTTGGCTTATTAGTCGTCAGCGGTCAGTCATATCCAGCCCAAGGTTTCCCAACTTCCGACGCTCGAACACACATTCCGTTGGTCTGAAGTCCAGCAAACTCGTGAGTATAGTTTATCGTAGCCGACAGGGAAACGAGCCCGTAACCCACTGGTAAGGGTGATGGATTTCTAGCCAATGAAACACGGCTTTGAGCCTAGGGGGTTAAAGACTCTGGGTCTTGGTATTTTTGGCTGATGACGGCTACGAATTCAGAAATGCCATTGCAGTCTCCCTTTTCTTTGTCGGTAAGACCATTCTGCATATTGTTGGGCGCCCGTCCGTCATAATTGATATTCCCGATCACAAACGACAGGACAACGGGCCCGTGGCTCAATGGTAGAGCGTCAAACTCCATGACCAAGGATCCCGGGTTCGAATCTCAAGTGATCCACACTTGGGGTTGAGTATGAATGGCTAATGACGGCTAATAAGCCAGAAATGGCCAATCTGGTCTCCCTTGTCTCTGCCAGTACTATCTCGTCACGTATATTTCTAGTCGATGTGCGAGCGCATGCGAGGGTTCTAGTATGAGCCCCAAAGGCATAACGGAACAAGCACGTTCCGTAACCTGATCCGTGAGCGCCCATCTGCCATAACGGATATTCACGATCACAACCGACAGGACGACGTGCCCGTGGATCAATGGTAGAGTGTCACACTCCATGACCAAAGATTCCAGGTTCGAATCCCAAGTGATCTACACTTGGGGTTGGGTATGACTGACTAATGGAGTTATTTGTTTCTGATAACAATGCAGCCATGTCCACGAACCCCCTACGAACTATCAATAAAGGCTATGGAGTTTGATTTGATAACAAACTGCCTGTGAGACTACTCGAAGTACTTCTGTCGTTAACGTCCGAATTATCCGGAAGGACCTTCTGCTCTGGTGTAAAATATGGTGATGCTTTAAAGCTCTACATTCAGAACGTTCTGGGAAAGCGTTTAAGGACTTCGTTGTGTGAACTCGACATAATTAGCAGGAATTGTGTTTATAATGCAGTCTGCAGAAATAGGGAGAAGCCCCACGGTCAGTTAAAATCTACCGCAGAGAGGATAGATTCGGCTTTCTGCGGGTGGCAATTGTGCCAAATTTGATAACTGCAAGAATCAACCAAAGTTCATTAGCGGGGAGGTCTGAAATCGTGTCATTTCGTTACATCCCCACGAAACCCTTTAACAGTCGGACGTAGGTACTGACTGGCCTGACTGTCAGTTTACATTCATATGATTTCTTTCTCTGAGGATTAATGACCATGAACAGGCCAGGCGGCTGAAGGCACCTCGGAGAGACAGATGTGTAGAAGGACGTACTGACCACGTTGTTTTAATGTGTCCTTGCTTGGATTTTCCCGACCGTTTTGACTGATTTGTGTTCTGAACGTACCTTTTTTAGTGACCGCCGTGGAAGATAGTGAGGGGGGCCAGTCGAGGGACCGCCCGTAAGGAGGAAGACGGCGAGAGAACGGAACAGGACTAATTACCTTAGCTGATATAAACCTTTCAATAAACTTTTTCCACCGTCAAACTATTCCATCTGTGCTCGCTTGCTCTTGCAAATGATGAACTCGATTCGCTCTAATTTTCGCCGAGGAGACTCTCAACCAGGTAGAAGCATCAAGGAAGCCTCTACGGAATGTCGCCTAGAAGGAGACGACGACAAGACCATACCCTCGAGTGGCCCGAGTATTACAGATGAATCGGTTTTTTCGGGCGTCCACTTTAAGTAAGATTGACACCAGCCAGCACATGCTGCACAGTGTCGACGTCGGATACCACATGCGCCTGCAACAGCTGGGCTAGCCCAATGAATGAAAATCCACTTAAAACGATGCCCTTTCAGAACAGCCTATGCGAATTCTTGGGTACGCTGAGTGTTCGCAAACAGACGAAAGTCCACAATAATGCCAAAATGGCCTCTCTGATGAGGTGAAGGGCATGATAGAATGAGTCTCACACTTAGAAACAATGGCAAATGGGCTGTTTTGTGAACAAAATGAACCATTGAGCAGCTAACAAGTCAGAAATGAAAAATCTGCACTCCCATGTATTTTCCGGTGTTCGCCTACCGCACATTTACCGGTTACTATGCGATCGCCCGCAAAAAGGTATTGAAGGAGTCTCGAGACACAACGGTAGGAGCACATTTTGTAGCACGAGAGATAAGCATCTTCCATCATAACAGGGGAAATGTGTTAACAGGACTCTCAGTCCGTAGCCTCATCAAAACTCGCAGGAAGCAGATAGCGAATGCATTTATGCCTGTCTTATTAAATGCCTACTTAAGTCCGCATTAGTAACTCTTGCTTTTTGAGTTTAAAAACGCAACTGATTGGGTGAGGATTTGAGGAAGACCACTTACGAAACGAAGCACATCGGAGTATTCAGTTTGTCTCCGGCTTTGGCCATTGCAAATTTCCTTCTAATTGGAATCGTCGACTTCGACATAAATGTAAACACTTTTTTAAAATTCGGAAAAGCTGACGTCTGTCGACAAGTAGTAATGTCCACGTCTGTGAGAAGAAAATGACTGGCAGTTCTTGTTTTGGGCAAGACTCATCTAAAGAGTTAGCGGGCTGAAGGTGTCTTGAAAAGAGAGCTTTCATTCAAGATCGCGTACCAGGCTCAGGCAGTTTTGGCAAAAGCCGGACTTTCAAAATGTAAAGCCAATTTTAGTGTCGGCATTTGCTTCAGGGATTCCTGGCAGGTCGCAGGCGACTGAATATTTTGGACGCGCATGTTCTTGCTTCCGAGCATCACGTGGACCACCCCAAAGCGTTTCATGTGGTTTGAAAGGTCTACTCGGGCTACCTTAGGCTACTGGGCCAGCGCATGGTAGAAACAGCAGAAGCGGCCGCAATCAGGTTACAAAAACCAGTCTTCTGCGCACAGAAGAACCACGTTGAAACTCAGCATCTAACGTGATAGAAGGTCAACTAACGCTGCATCCCTGCGGGCCCTTGCGGTCTCACCTGGTCCCTGGCATTAACTGCTATTACCCCACCCCTACTCCCCCCCCATTTCCACACGCTGCCAGTATTTTATGACGAACTTTTATCGGTTTCTGTTATCACTAATCTGTTTTTGCTTCTACCCCCGTTCCCATATAATTGTACTGTCCCGAGGGGAATTTATCAAAAGAAAACGCATACTCTCCACCTCATCTTCTGAATTCGGATAACGTTTTCGTTCCAAAAACCGGGTGTTCTCTCTTTCCTCCTTTTTGATTGGTTTCTGAAGCTCAATATATCACATGTACTGGCATTTCTCCTGTAAAGTGAATGTGACAACTCATGTGTTGTTAACTACAATTCGAAAATGAATTTTTGACTCGAACAGATTGCAGCATAAGCGCATAATAATTCAGTCACCTCTGGATGCCTGCTTTTGGTCGAAATTATTTTCCGACACCTGCGAAAACTGTACTTCTTAAGAGTGACTACGCAAGTAGTGTGACGTTTTCCTGTTGATTTTCGCAGAAAACCTGCATAAACATATTCATGCTTTTAACCATTTGGTAGCAAATCCGTTTCCTTCAAAATATACGTTTGAAGGAAGGGTATAATTTGGCTGCAAAAAGTACCTACTTATGGCATTTTTAGGACTGTAAAATGCCTGTTCATAAAAAATCGTGTCCCTGCATTTAACATTAGTGCCTGTAAAGTTTACGATATGGCTGATCATTGCCGTCGTAATAATCTCAACTCGGCTTGAATATACAATCTGACATTTTACAAGGTTGTACTCTGTCGCCCACCCTGTTAAACTGCGCCACTGACTGGATTCTCCGTAGGGCTGACTAACGCCTCAACTCTCCACGCCCTTCCGGTCTTATATGGTTCCTGACACGGACTGCTATTACCCGCCCCCCCCTCCCACATTCCCACACCCCGCCAGTGGTTTAAGACGAAGTTAACTCGATTTCTCTTATTACTGACACGTCTTTGGTTCTACTCAGTTCCCGTTTAAATCTACTTGCCTTTGGAGAATTTATCGAAAGCAACCGTATGCACGCCCCCCAAATCTTCTGAATTTCGAATCCTACAAGGGTACTTTGTGCGTCGTTACTTCAGTGACACATTTGCCCCGGTCAATAAGTTTCTGTTGGATTTTCGAACTACTCTATTGGATGTTTTTGGTTAAAAAGACGATGGCGAGGGACGCGTGCTGGCGACCCACAAAAATTCAAGGCATCGAGAGGAGAGAAAAATTCGTCAGCACGAGGTCGACCAACGTGACATGCCATTTGGGATTTCCGGTCGAGTACGCGCTTTTTACGTTCTGACAATGGAGAGCCAATCAAGCTCTTCGAAACGTCAACATCTAAATAAACCCGTTCCTGTGAGCCCATCTTCTTCTTCAAAAGGGGCACGTGGTCGGGATGTGAAGGCATCCGACGGGGCCGAGAGGAAGCGCAGTAATGAGTAAGATGTGACGGCTGACAAAAATGAATGACTTTGATGGAAAAATTTGCAGAGATTCACCTAATACAGTCCACAGGCTTTACCTTTGCTACCAGCAATGGGAAACTGTAGGCAACAGTTAGTGATAAATGAAATTTATGCAGTGAGCCTGACCTTTAGTAAAGTTATCCTTACTTCCGTTTAGTTGCGTCGAATGTTTCACTTCTGGTTGACACATGTGCGAACGTGAGTGGAGTTAGTGGACGAAGTGATTACGTTTCCTCAGTGAGTCCACCGACAGGACAAAACGGATAGCAGAGATAAGGGGTTGAATTGTATAGAAGGCGCTGTGTTCCCATGAGTCTCGGGGTGTAGAGATGTCCAGTCTTGAGCCCACGCGAAGGTCGAAGTAAGTAGCTTCACATGTTTCGTGGTGGTGTTCACTAAGCCTAGCGTCCGCTAACTAACACCCAACTCTCATTTTTAGCTCCCGAAGCAGTGCTGTGCGTAGCGGCCACAAACCCGTTACCGCCTCGATCGGCGGGCTAAATCAAACGAGGGTATACGGTGTTGTTTGTGCGACAACGATAGGATGTTAGACAACAAATAGCTGTCCGCAGACTGTGGATCATGTGTTGGTGAATGCATTTTAGGAAATTAGTTAAGTAATAGTGACTGGCAGTTTTCCCCAAGAGCGGAAAAGCAAAACACAGAGACAAACTGGGCATGCGTTTGCCAGAGAATAGGGTGGTAGAAGGGAACTCACCGATCGTTTTTACGGAACCCACGCGCTTCGTTGCACCTTTTGGGTTCTATCTCGATATCAGAAGAATATCGTCAAGGAAACAGCAAGAGAGAATGGAATGGATATTTGTAGCACACTAGCAGTAGTCATTCAGTCATATCTAACACCGAAGTTTGAAACACCTGCGGTTCGATCCAGTGACCTGGTAGTTGGAAGTACAACGCCTCTAACCACTGGGTCACGGGCCCGTTGTCCTTTCTGGGCGATCACCGATTGGGCCAGTTGCTCGATGGTCGGGCTCTCCATCAGGATTACCTGCCATGGAATATCCAGCTGGACACTACATTCGTCATTTCTCGTGGAAGCATTGTTTTTACCTCGACCGTCTTCTGTGCTTTCCTGCATTCCGTCAGCTTACTATCCAATGCGCTGCTCCATCAGTAAACCCCTCCCTCCCCATTGCCACCATCCGCGCATGATAGGATCCATAGACCACCGACAACAACTTGCCGTTTTTCACCCCAATGTTGGCGTGTGTTCTCACACCCGGTAACTCTGTCTCACTTCCCATCCCCCTGCCTCCACTTTAAAAAGTCCTACGGAAACGGCGAGACTCAATTCCGTAATAGATGCAGGCCAACTAGGGTCGCTCTCCACCAAGCAAAACGTTACCCATAACGGAGCACAAAGACCGTCTAGGGTGTCTCAGCAGCCCTATATCTTGATAGCCCTGCCTACCTCCTGGTGAGGAAAGGGCCAGGAGAGGTGGCTTAAACAAATGCCGGGGAATCTCGCGGTCTGATTAACCTAAATAATTAGTACGGCTTGGTACTGAAATGGGTGAGTTTAGCGGCGAATTGTATAGAGGGCGTTGGGTCGCTATCTCTCTCTATCTCAGGGAAGCATTGATATCTAAACCATGTCTGGAAGAGAAGGCAACCGTGTGTAAGTCTGTGGTGACGGCTGTTTTTATGGCTTTGTGTGATCATGTTCAAATGCTTCGTGTCCAACCCGGGTTAGGAACGGCTGTGCCTCGCTGAATGCGCGTGTTGGGGTGGTGAGACTGTAATGCTGTCGCGCCAGGGAAGGCAAATGACCTTGAGAAAGCGGGGTTCCCGACAGCGGCTCCTTCACTCAACCAGTAGCACTGATTTTTCTGTGTCTAAATACACAGTCTAATGACATTTACAGCCCCGCCCTCGTCTTCTTGACTCTGTCTTGACACGGGTCTCGGATGAATAAGCAGCGCGAGTGTGCAGTGGATGCTGCGCAAGTCACCAGTCCTGCGCGTGCTACGCTGTGTATGGCCCACGGTACCAATCGGCAGTCGCGATGGCCGGGCTGGCACAAAAGGAATGACCTTGACGCGGCGAAATGCTGCGAAAAGGAGCCGACAACCCCAAAAAAGGCGGCAGCACTCTCTATCGAATTGGCGCATAACGAAACCAGTGTTTCGATCGTGACGGGAGGGTTGAAGGAGGTTGCTTGATGTAGAGCACACGCCGGTTGGAGGACGTATATCAACCGTGCGAAAATGCTCAAGCCGACCTGTGCGAAGGTGCAGTTGTGGCAGTAGCCAAAGGGTGTGCCTGTGTGACTCCGCCAACGTGTGTTTATGCGTTGACAAGCTACTATGAGAGAAAAGGGCGTGTCCGACCAAATATATCTTAGACGAACATGAGCCATAAGTAGCCCTCAGTGGGTGCCTTCATTGCCGACGGAAGTTAGAAGTTGATAGGAAGTAGAAATAATGTTGATGACTCCTTATTTTATCCATAGTGGCATATATGCGTAGCAAATACGTCTGAACTCTGCGTGGCTATGGCGAATCGTTGAAGAAAAAGGTATAAGTTTGGGTTATGACGTCGGTGAGCTGAGGTTGAAGTCGCACACCCACAAGAAGTCCTTGACAAGCGTGTTAGACGAACGGCAGGTAGTATGGGTAACTTAACATCCCGAAGACCTTATGGGGGTCACCTCAGCGTTAAATAGGCGTTGTCAGCCAGTCATACCCGACTCCGAACTGTGGAACACCTGAGACTCGATCCAGCGACCTGGTAGATAGAAGTCCAACGCCTCTAACCGCTGGGTCACTGGCTCGTTGTCCTGTCGGTTGAGATCAGGAGTGAACACTGGTGGGGGGCGATCACCGATTGTGTCAGTTGCTCGATGGTCGGGCACTGCATCAGGATGAAATGCCATGGAATATCCAGCTGGATACCGTATCTGAATACATTCATCATTTCTCTTGGAAGCATTAATTTTGCCCCGACCGTCCACAGAGTCTTTTTGCGTGCCGTCAGCTTACTGTCCTGTGCGCTGTTCCATCAAAACCCCTCACCCACTACCACCATTCGCGCATGGCATGATCAATAGACCACCGACAACTACTTGCGGTTTTTCACCCCAACGTTGGCGTGCGTTCCCACACCCGGTAACTCTGCCTCACCTCCCATTCCCCTCCCCCAATTCAAAAGTCCTACGGAAACAGCGACACGCAATTGCATAAGCGATCCAGGCCAACTCGGGTCGCTCTCCATCTGAAAAAACCATGACCCATAACGGAGCTCAAAGACCGCCTGGGATATCTTAGCAGCCCTAATTAGAAATTGCACTGTGTACTTCCTGATGAGGAAGGGACCAGAAGAGGTGGCTTAAACAAATGCCGGGGCATCACGCGGCCTGATTTACCTGAATAATAAATGTGGCAGGGGTACCAAAACGCGTGAGATTAGTGGACGAAGTGATGATCATCCCTAAATGCACTGACCAACAAGACAAAACAGGGTGCTACGGGATAAAGTGGTGAATTGTATAGAGGACGTTGGGTTGCTATCACACACTCTCTCTCAGGGCAGCACTGATATCCAGGCCATGCCCAGAAGAGATGGGGATCATGTGTGCAGACTTCGTTGACGGCTGTTTTATGTGTTTGTGGAAGCAAGTGCAAATGACTCGCGTTCAAGCCGGAGTACGAACGGCTGTACCTCTCCGAATGCTCGCGCTGCGGTTAGTCAGACTGCAAGGTTGTTGCGTAAGGGAGCGATCGTTGGGAAGGCGAATGACCTTGAGGCAGCAGGCTTTCCGGCAGCGGACTCTCTCAACCTGTGGCACTGATTTCTCTGTGTCTAAATACGCCGCTAACTGACATTTACAACCACACCCCGGTCTTCTTGACTATGTCTTGACTCGAGTCTCGGGCGTAAAACCAAGGAGAGTGTGCAGCGGATGCTGTGTAAGTTACCAGTCCTGCGCGTGCCACGCTGTGTGGCCAACAATGGCGATCGGCGGTCGCGATGGTCGAATTGTCACAGGGGAATGACCTTGACGGGGCAGAATGTTGAGCAAAGGAGGCGAGAACCTCGAAAAAGGCGGCCGCCCTCTCTATCAAACTGACACATAACGAAACCAGTTTATCGATCGTGACGGAAAGGTTGAAGGAGGTTGCTTGATGTAGAGCACACGTCGGTTGGAGGACGTATATCAACCGTGCGAAATTGCTCAAGCCGACCCGTGTGAAGGTGCAGTTGTGGCAGTAGCCAAAGGGTGTGCCTGTGTGACTCCGCCAACGTGTGCTTATGCGTTGACAAGCTACTATGAGAGAAAAGGGCGTGTCCGACCAAATATATCTTAGACGAACATGAGCCACAAGTAGCCCTGAGTGGGTGCCCTCATTGCCGACCGAAGTTAGAAGTTGATAAGAGGTAGAAATAATGTTGATGACTCCTTATTTTATCCATAGTGGCATATGTGCGTAGCAAATACGTCTGAACTCTGCGTGGCTATGGCGAATCGTTGAAGAAAAAGGTATAAGTTTGGGTTATGACGTCGGTGAGCTGAGGTTGAAGTCGCACACCCACAAGAAGTCCTTGACAAGCGTGTTAGACGAACGGCAGGTAGTATGGGTAACTTAACATCCCGAAGACCTTATGGGGGTCACCTCAGCGTTAAATAGGCGAAGCTTTGGCCTCAACCGCATATGGCTATGACTTTTTCAGATCACGCGGGGTTACCAGTTTGCCTAGCCACCTGATAACTTCCGCCTTTATGGGGTTGGAAAATACAATCAGATAACTTCTTTGTGCGTCATAAAAATCACATCTACATTCTGACTTTAAAAGTACAGTGACCGATCTGATGAAGAGTTGACAGAAATTCTGAAATGCGTTTTCGATTGGGAAGGTTTACATGGACGCCGTTACGGCAGTGAATATTCTGCAACATAATCCTGTAATATTTCGGACTTGGCAGAATGTAAGCTTTTGAATGCATTGTCTTTTAATATTCTGTAAAAACCAGGCTTGGAATCAAAATGACTACTTAAGTAAGATGCATTTTTCCTTTTGATTTCCAATGGTCTTGGAAATCCAAATGTAGTTTATAGAAAATAAAAGTAGCAATATACTTTCTTTCAATCGTTTGATATAGAATCACACCGTCTTTATATTTAATACCCGAAGAAGGAGTAGAATTAGGTTTTAAAAAGGTTTTTTAATTATGAGGATATTTAAGACCGTGTAATGTCTATTCATGCAAAATCGTACCTGTTCTTTTATCACTGCTTCTCATGAAATGTACAACTTGAACTGCATCCGTCGCACGATTTTATGGAATCTACATAGTATCTTCTTGAGGGCATGGGAGGCTATGAGATTTTATTTGCGTGAAACGCATACATCTTATAGACTGAAATCACTAAACACTAATGCAACGACTGGTCAGGCTCCGAATTTTTCGGGAGTGAAAAAACTTTTAAACCCTAATTATACTCCTTCTTCGGGTATAAAATATAACAAACTGTGTGATTCTCTATAAAACAACTGAAAGAAAGTATATTTGTGTTCGGGGTTTCTATAAAACCTATTTTTATTTTTAAGACCATCGAAAATCGTTGTAAAAGTGCATGTTAATTAAGTGGCCATTTTTACGCAGGACGGTTTCTACAAGAGTTTAAAATACAATGAATTCAAAAGCCGCCATACTGCCAAGTCTGAAATATTATAGGATTATTTTGTAGGATAGTCAGTACTACAAATCCGCCCAAGTAAACCTTGCCAAATGAAAACGCATTTCAGAATTTCGGCCAACATTTCATGAGATCGGTCACTCACCGTAAATTGCATTATATTTTAAGAAAACCTCTGTGCACTTAATGGAAAATGCAAGCAGCCTACATCGACTTCTTTTGAGCTTTATTTCCACCGTCGGCCAGTAATTTACTAATTTGACAGCAATTACACCTTAGGTTTGACCACAGTCTCTACTAACCGCTGTATATCAGGCCTCTACCTACCTGACTTCAGTTGGCGAACTCAAGGTCATATGTGGGGATAGTCACTGGACAATTCGAATTACAGGACCGTGTAGGAGACGGATATGGGTTCATGACAAAGCTTAAGGACAAAGCCCAGTCTCCGTATTCTAGTATGCTGATGAGGCGGATCGGCAAAAACTACGCCAATAAACTTTAATATATTCCGATCGCAGTAATTTAGATATAGTTCCACAGCTTGACCAACAGACTGCTTCGTTCAGTGGCCACCAGGATGCTGGTGTTTCTGCACTTGGATTGGTTGTATCAAGCATCCAGTGAGTAATTGCTCCCCCACCATGGTAGTCGACGCCAATTCTGGAGATAGCAACACCCATGTGGCCTACTTCATTACCTTTTTGTTTTTCTGAAAATTTAAAAATTGTGGTTCGAATCATGTTGCCAATTGTTGCAAAATATTCCCAACATATTTCTACTGCTGATTAAGAAAGGTGTGCTAAAATCACGCCATTTCAACGAACTGTCTTAAAAACGATTCGGCCTTTTCGTGAAACAATCTTCCAAAGTTTTTTTTGGCCTTAACCGCGAGTCGATCCAGTAAAGCAAACTTGCAGCCAAAAGGTGACAAACTGTTGTTATTGTTGGCTTAGTCAAAGTTAAATAAAAGTTTGAATAAAGACGGTCATTTCCTAACTTGTATAGGGATAAGAAGAGCATCATTGATGTTTTTATTGCTGATATACAGTAGGTGGGCTAACAGATGAAATTTCAAAAGAAATTCCGAAATTCGTTTTCGTTTCGAAATGATTAAGTAAGTAGAATGGTAAAAAGAGTAATTTTTCAGCATAATTCTATGATCATTCAGTTAAGCCAAGATGCCAATATTCGAAAGAACTTTTTTTCGGCTGCACGGAAAAAGTACTCTGTAGGCAAGAAGTACTTAAGTGACATTTATTTTTCCTATTGATTTTCAATGCCCTTAAACATTAAATTATATAATTCATGGAAACCATGCAGAAAATATTTGTCCTTTTACACATTCAGTAGAAAATTACGTCTTCTCCAAATTCGATAACCGGCAAAAGGGTATACGTCGTTTTTCAAAACATTCTCTAATTCCCGAATAATATTGAATCCAACCTGTTGTTGCATTTCATTCAGGGTTACCAACATACAGGCCGTATATTTTCCGCGTTTGGAAAAATATACATTTCTCCACAGTATTGAGAGGAGATTCTATCTGGTTCACAAACTTAAGCAGTTTCATGAAATTTAGCAATGAAATTGAACTATATTGTTAACTTTGCAAGCCGCATTGGTAAATGCAGAGACATGACGTTTTATGAACGGCCATTTCACGTTATTAAACAATCTTATAATCAGCAACTTTTTTAAACCAAGATATGATCTTGTTTGAGTATCAGAATCGAAGAAGACGTAATTTTCTACCGAATAAGCAGAAGAGTGAATATTTTTACGCATGCTGTCCGTGAAATACAATTGAACGTTTAAAGGCATTGAAAATCAATAGGAACAATGCATGCCATTTAAGAAGTCCTTGTTAGAGAGTATGTTTGCTGCATGCAACAGAAAGGAAGTTTGTCCGACAGCCGGCATCCTGAGGCACTTAAATAGCATCCAATTATGCTGCAAGATTATTATTTTTACAACCCTAATTAATTAATCTTTTTGAAAGGAAAACGCGTTTCGGAATTTCGATTGGCATTTCATGAGGTAGCCCACCTACACTGCATAGTCGAGTGTTCCCCTTCTAAATCAACCAAAAAAATGAACTTACCATCTGCGATACCGCCTTGTTCGAAACGTGCGATGACGTGTGCTCTCGCTGTCAACGTTTATTGACTGTGCAATCGGGCTGCAGTCTATGCTGCCTGCAGCGCCGAAGCACACGCCTGAGAAGACTTCGACACAATCAGTGACTTGAGAAGCCGACGAGATAGATCAGACGGTACACCCATCTGTGATATTTTTGGATCATGCAATTACATTTGGCAGTGTACATACTTAAACATTCAGTATATAAGGTCCTTCTGATCCAGGTCTCATTCACTTCACAAATAACTCACGTAGACTACTGGTGAGTCCCGTTTGCAGTTTATGAACGAAATGCATTGTGCCCTCATGGTGGTACTCATTTTCAAACTGACTATAAACCTCCAGTTTAAAAAAGCGTCCAAGTTGGCATGCAGAGCATGTGTATGTAGTCAAATTACTTATTTTGGGAAAAATGTTAAAAAGGTCAGTATCACGATAGAGGCAGGATTACTTAAATGACTTCGTACTCATCTATCGATGTTTTCTGCCAACCTTACAATGTTTAGCCGTATACACAAGAGCGACTTTGTCGTTCTGACCTTACACATGATGACAGCACATGCTGTCACTGGGCTGACTTCGTCTCCCTGGTAGATACGACAGAAGGGATGGTGCAGTGCGACTTGTCAACACCACATTGGTCCCCAGAAAAGATCGAAGTTACTGGTAAGAATCCACTGGCTTTGGTCTCTCACTGTGATACCTGTTTATCGGGAGCTTCCGGACGACGGTCCGTAATTCTTTTTGTTGTCCTAAGTGGTCATTTTAGTAGGCACCCGACTGACGGAACTGTCATCTACATTCGCGTGCGCTCAGTTTTTTACATCCTCAATAACATGTTTATTGCACCACAGAGTTAGACTTGGATGAGAAGTTTAGCAAATTGTTAATTTGGTCAACGAAGAGAGTAGTTAAAAAGCCTAAAGACTAAACACAGACGATGTTGCATCCATTTTAGTCTGGAAATGTAGTCTCATGCGCGTTTATTCTGTAGACGTAGGAACCGCAAATGTGAGGAGTTTATGTGTATTCTATGTGTAGTGCCTGACTGGTTATCCAGCCTTTGAATAATGATGGCCCCGGGCAGATGCAGGGCTGCGTGTCACCCCTTCTGGGTTTTAAGGTTTGCAGGCGTCTGCTATGTCACTATTGAGCAAACCATGACCCTCGCAGTATGTTGATCGCTGACGGTTATCTGGCACATGATTACCTGTCGCTGGATGCGCTCGCGCTCCCTCAGGATATACAGGTCGTGAGCATGGCTGCTCAGTCATCGCCGTCGTCTTTCTGACTCGTTGTGGCGCTGGTTTTGGTCAAGTGTTTGTTGTGAACCAGGGGATGTGGAGTGGCACGCCAAGGTGAAGGTTCGGCCGTGCCAATCACCTGCGCCCTCCCTCACTCCCGGTCTTCTTGGGCCTGCACTAACAGCGGCTTCAGGTATGGTGGAGGCAGTGCGGAAGATGCTGCGCAAGTCTACTCTTGCGATAGACTGATACATGCGTCAGTTACCATGCCTGCTTCACCTTAATGTGGAGCACAGGGTGGATATCGTCGGTCAAGTTGGTCTAACTGTCGGGTAGTAAATATTTGGTAGTTTCATTCGAAGATGACAGTTAAGGTGATTACGGTTCCCTGACTTGGCAGTATCCACTTTCGCGTGAGGGTGGTATTCACCGAACAGTCCTGATATTTCGACCCCTTTTGTCCTGTCGGCAACAATTTTGGCTTGCCCATCTGTGCTTTAACTGGACCTGATGTGATGGTGTGGCTGAAATGTTTCCAGGGGAGAAGGTTGCGCACAGTAGGTGGGCTAACTCACGAAATGTCAGCCAAAATTCTGAAATTCGTTTTACTTTTGAAAATATTAATTACCTAGGGTTATAAAACTTATCTTTCTAAAGCGTAATTTCATAATAATTCAGCTAATTCAAAATGCCGGCTTTCGAATGAACATCTTTATGGATACACGCAAAATGTAAACTCTGACTGCTTAACTAGCATGCATTTTTCATATTGATTTTCGATGCCTTTAAACATTCAATTATAGTTCATGGCAAACATGCACAAATATACTCATTCTTTTGCTACTTCGGTAAAGATTTACGTATTCTCTCAATTTTGTACTGCAAAAAATTATAATCTGGTTTTCAAAAAACTTTTCCAATCCCTGAAGAGATTTGAACCCGACCTGGCATTATACTTGCATTTGGGGTTTCCAAACCACAAGCTGTATATTTTCCGCGTACGGGAAACCATATATTTCACTACGGTATTAAGAGTAGACTATATGGGGTTCATACAATTTAGCGGTGGATTTAAGCTATATTGTTAACTTTACAAGTCGCATTGGTACTTGCAGAGACATGACGTTTTATGAACGGCCATTTCACGGTTTTTAAATATGTCACAAATGAAAACGTTTAAAAAACGGATTATACCCTTTCCACGAGCATGAAATTAAACAAAGACGTAACTTCCGCAGATATTCCCATGTTAAAGTTGAAAAGTCAAGTTGGCGAACGCACGTTTTCGGGAATTCTTCCTCAGGCCAATACAATTACATGAAACGAATGAAAATGTACAAAATCAACAGTGTTTATAGATGCCTCAAGGGCTATTAAGTCAATAACACTCATCATCCCCACGCCGCCCGCATGAGAAGGTCGGCGGGTGTTACTCGTCAGGGCTAGAGGAGAGGGGTAAGAGAGTCTTTGAGTAATGATCTTGGGTTGAATACACGGAGTACCCATCATCGTGATTAGGGATTTGAGGCGGCATGGCTTCATCACTTGGGATTGGCGTTGGCGTTGGCCACGGCAGCGAAAGCGCTTGTGTCAGAGTTTTCTGACAGCATAACACAGGATTCACTTACCGTATAGCTACTGCCTCTGCCATTGCTAGTATCCGTTGGCGTAGGCCTTTAGAGAAGCATGTTGGTGTCCGGTAGACAACCTGAAATGCTTTCTTGGCACTTTTAATTTTGTACATTTTCATTCGTTTCATGTAATTGTATTGGCCTGAGGAAGAATTACCGAAAACGTGCGTTCGCCGACTTGACTTTTCAAAGACGTAACTGTTTACCGAATGAGCATGAGAATGAGTATTTATATGCCTGTTTACCATGGAATATAATTGAATTTTTGGGGGCATCGAAAAGCAATAAGAAAAATGCACGCTTGTTAAGTAGTCATTTTTGCAGAGTTATTCAAAAGCCGGCATCCTGAGATGGCTAAATTATTACATAATTATGCTTTAGAGTGATTATTTTTACAACCATACTTAATCTTTTCAAAAGGAAAATGCATTTCGGAATTTCGGTTGACATTTCATGAATAAGCTGACCTACTGTATGCGTCAACGCAAATCTGGTTGGTACGAATTTTTTCACAAAATTGTATGGGCACTCTGGCATTTATTTTCGATAAAAGACATATCACTGGACTGTGCATGTTTTTTGTTTGGATAATGACGTCTGCGATCTTTCACTTCTAATTTTGCGAGGAGATGCAAAGATATTCACACCTTCCTATTCGATTTACTGAAAAATGCACTGTTCAAAACTCTGTTTTTAAGAAAAGGAAATCCTTCCCTCGTGAGGAAATGCTTTTACCTTAACCTTTATATTTTGTTCTCTATTTCCGATATACCTAAGCTGCTGTACGGAAGTTATTATGTTCTCACTTAGAAAAATCTCGATGCGCAGATTGTAGTTTATACAGTCTCATTTTGAACAGTCCTTTAAAGGGGAACAAATTAGCCTCCTTTAAATTGGACCATATTTTGTTTAAACGTTTTGTCTCGAATACTCTGCTGGTTCCTATTCTCACAGGACTGAGACTTAAGTTTCGGCCAATCAGCCATGAGCAACTTATCAATGGGCACTAAGTCAGGTAAGCTTCTTCCTAGGAAAGTACACATCTAGTCTAAGATAAAGTCGGCCTTATTAGGAGGTTCGGCAATGGTAGGTTAGACGAACTGAATTAACTGTCGATGTACGGTGGATCGTGTCGTACAAGAATGGTGCTTTTTGGGGGCGGGAGGTTCACGGGTGAAGTGACACGCAGAACAGTAAAATGATAAGTGTATGTAGATATGGTATCCAGCTGGATATTCCATGACGTTTCGTCTTAAAAGGGTGTCTAACCATCGAACAACCGAGCCCATCCCCTGGTATTCTTTAATTCATATTGATCTGCGTTTTTGCTTCTCCGCTCTTAGGTATAACTGTCAATCATCAATACCTAATCAAATTTCGTAATAACATACATCAGCATACGATCCACAGTCTACCAACAGCCAATTGGGGTTCCTCGCCCTACAGCAGCGAGGCAGTATTGGAAATTCAATCTGGAAATGGGCAAGGGTTGAAAGTGGTGTCCTACGGGGTTCTGTTTTAGGCCCACTGCTATTTTTGACTTATATCTATAATCTTGCAGGCTTTTAAGGTGTAGTCTGCACTGTAGACTCCAGTTGTCAGTGACCATTATGGCTTATTCAGAACAGATGACATCTTTGAATTTCACGAAGGGAAGCGAATTTGTGAGTACCAGGTTCTTGTTGCGAGGAAGGTGAACGTGCTATCACTGGGAGAGTATGTGTATTAGTCTGAGCTTTCGGTCTCGTACACGATGCCATCGTCAGAGACTTTGAGAGTGCAGCGTCAAATGAGCCGTTTTGTAGTCAACCTAAGAACGGGGGGTTGGGAGTGCAGGGGGTGGTGTTCGCGATAAGGCTGATTTTACACCGTCTAATGGCGTCGTGACTGCGTGCACCCTTGGCTAGGATTTGGATCCCGCTTCTTGGCCGTGAGAACGGAGCGTGTCTGTTGATGAAGTTGGTGTCAGACACCCAGCCCTCAAGGAGTCCTCGCCTTGTCTTACTGTTGGCTCGCGCCATTATCCGCGTGATTGTAAAATTGAAGTCATGGTTTTCCTCCAGGGTCTAAGTGGCTACTTGAGACGTTGGGCCACCTCTCCGGACTGCTAATTTGTGCTCCGTTATTCGCGAGATAAGCCATTGTCAGATCTGTCTACGCTTCCCTGCTTCTGATACGTTCTTTATATGCGGCAAAGGGTGCCAGAGTCGTAGCGACTCCCTGCCGCCTGTTTGCTGTGAGTTCGTACAGAGGCAACTACTGACGAAGCTGTTTGAGCACCCAATCATTGCTAATTGGTCCCAAAAATGCCATAGTTCTGGTACTTCTCCCTCCAGTTCACAACAATGAATCTTTACCCTTTGGAAAGATGCTCTAGCACAACCGCTTTTATGCGTCATTAGGTGGTTGCTACGGTAGTCGAGTCGTGTTAGTCTCCTTTCCATGCAGCGTGCTGTTGAGTTCCCCATTGGGTCGGCATGTCACGGGGATGTCGAGAAAAAGAAATTGTTCGGCATGCTCTTCTTCCATTGTGAACTGAATGTCGGGAAAGATGCCATTAGGCAGGGCTTGGAAGTCTGCTAGTCTGCCCCTTTCAATTAAAACGAATGTGTCTTCTACGTGCCGGCATCGAAACGCAGGTTAATATTGGTCGAAGGCAAGTTTTTCCAGTTCCTGTAAGACAAGTTCCGCAACCACGCTGGATACTGGCAAATCCCTCGGTGTTCCTTTGATCTGCACATATGTTCTGCCACTGAAGGTGAAACAGGTCTGCTGGAAGAAAGCAAAGTTTTCCGCAAATGGTCGATTTTTAGAGGTATGTTCGTTTCGTCGTAGTTTTCTTCGAGTCTTTTGCGTAGACCGTCGAGTACCAGGTTCGGCGTGATGGATGCAAAAAATGATACCACGTCAATGGACACCATAATTTGATCAGATCGGAAAGTTTTAATTGAATGTCCGCCTGGAATAGGGAGGTTCCCAAGCCCTCTCGAAGAAAATTAAGTTTCCGAGCCATCCATTTGGATAGATTTTACGTGGGGTTGTCTTTCGAGGCAGCGATCGGTCGACGGGGAACATTAGGCTTGTTGAATTTAGGGTAATACATAAAATCGGGCCAGTACCGTTTCCAGTAGACTCATCTGTCGCCAGTCGTTTAGCGATATCGCCCTGTTGCGCCTGAGTCGTTTCAAGAATCCGGTTAGTTAACCGATTATCGATTTGGCTCGCAATGCTCATTTGACGCCACACTCCCACAGTCTCTGACGATGGACGCCTGTACGAGAACGAAAGCTCAGACTAATACACCTACTGTCCCAGTGATCGTGCGTTCATTTTCTTTGCAACACTGCCGCCAAAATGCAGATGGGCTGTGCATTTATGCTTTCATCTGTGGATTATCCCACCGAGGAATATTTACAGATGCTTCGCGTCGGAAAAACCCACGCCTCTCACACTAGAATGCCAACGCATAAGCACACGTTGACGGAGTCACACAGGCACACCCTTTGCTAACTGCCAAAACTGAACCTCCGCGCAGGTCGGCTCGAACATTTTTTACATGGTTGGTAAACGTCCTCCAACCTGCGTGTGCTCTACATCGAACAACCTCTTTCATCCTCTACTTCACGGTCGATACAGTCATTTTGTTATGCGTCAGTTTGATAGAGAGTGCTACCGCCTTTTTCGGGGGTTGTCGCCTCCTTTGTTCAGCATTTCGCGCGTCAAGGTCATTCCCTGGCCATCGCGACCGCCGATTGGTACCGTTGGCCATACACAGCGTGACAAGCGCAGGACTGGTGACTTGCGCAACATCCACTGCACACGTCCGAGACCCGTTCATTGAGGAATTAGCGTCACTTCATCCGGTAATCTCACGCACTTCCACACCTCTACTCAGGTGAGTCAGGCGTGACTATCACGCAGAAGTCTTAAAGGTTGATCCAAAAAGGCGGTTCAGGCCACCTACGGAATTGCATGTCACCCTTTCCGTTGGATTTTGATGTAGTAGGAGGGAGGGGGATCTAACGTGAAGCAGGGTTACCGATTTTGTGGACACGCGGCAACGGTAGGGTGGAAGACCCTAACTAGTTTTACGTAGCCTATGGACCATCGTGATGGTTTAATTGTTTGCAATGAGGAACATGTTCTGTGTGCCGTGTAGAGGCATCTCCCAAAGTCGGGCTTGCTCGTGCGGATTATTGCTGATCGTACGAGCGATGTTTAGCATCAATAATTAAGATCTTCCAGTGCAGTTTTTCCTGCCCTGATTAGACAATTGGCATATTTTTGGAGGCTAAACAGCCTATTTTAATACGCATCGTTGTAAATATCAGTAAGCTGTGTATTTAGACACGTAGCAATCACTATCACAGGTTGAGTGAAAAGTCCGCTCTTGGAAACCCCGCTGTCTCAAGGTCATTCGCCTTTCCGGCGATCGCTACCTGACGCGACAACCTTGCTGTCTGACCAACCGCAACGCTTGCATTCGGAGAGGCAAAGCCGTTCCTACCCCGGATTTGACGCAAGGCATTTGACCCTGCTCGCACAAAGTCATAAAAGCAGCCGTCACCACAGACTGTACACACGGTCCCGGGTTGCGGCGTTGTAGTTCAGGTGGTCAGAGCGTTGGCCGCACACGAGCACTTGCTGATCGCGAATTCTATTTTTCACGGTTATGTTAGATGTACTGTGCAAATCGGCCAAAAACGTAGCAATTCGGAAAATTGCCTCTGGACACTTCTTGGTTGATCGCCCACCACGCCCTGCCTAAGGAGATCCATTGAATGAATGACCTGCGGTGACAATGACCTCTTTCTTCCAGACACTTGTCGAAAAAGGCTAACGTTATAAAAGCGAAAGGACATTCAGCGGTCATTTAATCTAATGGCCTCACTGGAAGATGTCAGCGGTCTTTCTGTTTTGGCCTATCGGCCAGTAAAATCTGTGATAACGGACAGGTCTGTTAAAATAAAGTCTGTGTTTACATGGGCGCAGATCGTCTATCTAAAGAGCACATTACTAGGCACACAAAACTAACCTACTGAGCACAAGTCCTTTTTATTTTTTCATTTGCACAAGAGAACACTTAGTAAGCATATAGCTAACTCGGCCAATTTCCACTAGGCCAGTATAGTAGCTGGTTAATTTCATGACAGGTGAACAACATTCTGAAATATCCTTGCTATCCTGACCTTACTGAATCATTTTGGGATTTTGTCAAAAAAGATCATTATAAAATCCCTAGTTATTTAATTATTTCCCAATTAATTGGGACGGCTACCGTAGAATCGTTTTTGAGGATGGGGACAAATACAACAAGTGAATGCAATGTTAACTGATATTGCCTAGGGAATTTTCGATTAGAAAGGATTAATTAGATAGGGTTTTGATATAGATTATAATGCAGCATAATCCTATAAT
Source organism: Spirometra erinaceieuropaei (assembly GCA_902702965.1). Taxonomy (NCBI): domain Eukaryota; kingdom Metazoa; phylum Platyhelminthes; class Cestoda; order Diphyllobothriidea; family Diphyllobothriidae; genus Spirometra; species Spirometra erinaceieuropaei. Next base: position 1,960,793 of record CACRXP010000020.1, on the reverse strand, counting down.
TTTTCAGACGCTGTTGAATGAGATTATTTCTGGCCGCCTTCAAGAATTTAACTCTGCGAAAGATGACTGCGTGTGTAGTACGAATTTTCCCATTGTCTTCCGACGCCCTTACAAGTTTATATTTAAATTATAGGAAAATTAACCATTCATATTCTTTCTTGTACTCATCTAGTGGCAGATGTCGTCTTATCCTAATGTTCTACTTGAAGAGACAGTATCATTTTCAAAAGCTTCTAATTTGGCGGTTTTTTATAAGACCATGAAGCGTCTATTAATAAATCATCGCAGCAGAACGTGTACTAAAGCTTCTTATAAATTACACAACTTGCTCAATTCCGCTGCTCAATTTTATTAATGTTAAATGACTTCCTCCTAACAGGATAAAAATTATGATTATAATTTGACGGAATTTATGCAGCATGTCGTTTGATGACCACGAATGCAAGTGTAATAGGAGGTGGGATAAAAAATATTTTGGAATTTCAAACCTCTTAAAGACCTTAGGATGCTCTTTTTTCTAGTAGATAATTCAAAACAGACACAGCTCGCTATTAAATCCGTACATGAAAGAATTGTTATGGGTATGTTTTCTGTATAATGTACTTGAAGATATGAGGACATCGAGAATCAAAGCAAAAATCCATGATATAAAGGAAGTCCTCTTTCAAAGCGTGGATCTGCAGATTTTCAAAAAGGAGTTGGCATCTTACAGTGACTGACATTTCTTGGGATAATCCCACACAATAATGAATATTTTAAAACTGCTTATGTAATTTTTTCGAATCTAAAACAAATTTCAAAATTCCCCTAAGCATTAATTGAGATACCACATTTTTGTACCTCTAGTCAGTTTTTCGTCACAAAGGCGCGTTTTTGGCCAATAAAAGCGTGGAAAATATCAAAATGATCACCTAATCTATTTAGCCGGTTTAGACTCTAGAAGGAGCCGACATGCGTTTGCTGGAATAGGACTTGAACGCGATGGTAATAAAGTACCTATTTAGGGCGATAATTGCGCCTGAACTCTTCCATCTAGAAAATAATTATATATGCGTTACAAGCCACAAGATAATGCATATGCAATCAACATTCTAACCCTATTAGAACCGCTTACGACTGCCTAGATGCCTGCAACCCCATTTCTAAATTATGCTCTTCATTTCATTTTTTTACTAGACAACTCCGTTGGAAAATGTGCTGCGCCGTTAAATGTGCCCTGAAGGCGGTTCTTACAGTTCTGCACCTCCTGTTGGTCGTAAGTCATGTCTTGTGCAGTATATACCACTAACAATACGTCGGCTTACCTGTGTGCCCTTTTTAAAGGGGCAACATCCTGATGTAAAGTGCCTGTTCCAGCGATCGCGTCAACTTTTTCTCGAAGTTCAGACAGTCGTCAGGTGCCGTAGCAAATTCGGTCTTGCTTCAAGCCCTAATGGAGCACCTAAGTGCATGGGCTGTGCCACTCGGAGTGATCTGTCTAAATCTTCGACCAATAAAATGTTTGCCTTTACGGTTGTTAAAGTTATATCATGCTTCGGGGGTGTGTCTGCAAGTGAACGTTCTAACTTGTATTCGGAACAACTGTAGCTTTCCGACTCCTGTTCTCTCCTGATGAGTTGTTGGATGCTACTATTGACTTCAGTTCCTGCGGCTCATATGTGAGTACCAGGCGTGCAATTTTGATTTACCAGTTTTTACACCCTTAGGATAAACACTGCTAACGCTGTCGCTGCGCAGATGGTAACGCGAGGGAATCGTTGAGTTGGAGCTGGCTCAGGGCTACGTCCAGATTAAACGGCCTAGATTATTCGGGTAGTCCACGCTATCTAGTTCGTTCACGAACCACGTACGTCAGCCAGCGGGCCGGTCAGAAATCCTGGGTCGTTCTCGGGGATGAACGAAATTAAGCATCCAAGAAGCTTCCGTCGGACGTAGCCGCTAAACGCTACTACTGCGCCGGGGACACAGGGCTGGATAATATGTTGTGCGTTAAGTAGATCGCTCAGTGACCGTTTCCCGAAGCAAACAGGGTACGAGAGTGTGACAGTGGTCTTGGACAGGCAACAACAAAACAGGTAAATTGGATTAAGATATGATCGCAGAGAAGTTGTGATAGACAAACATCGCCGTCAACACTAATCTTATCATCCGGTTTGTTTTCTGTAAGATTAAGGTGCAACGGCAGATCGGGTATTTATTCATTCAGGAATGGGCACACTGATCCATTGGCTTCCGAAGGCAAGCAAAATCCGTATGGGTGGCAAAAGTCACGACTAAACATTTTTATACAGAATGTTTATGGACAACGGTATACAGAAGGATCCCATTTAGCTGTCAGTAGACTGTGGATCGTACCATAAAGGGTTTTATCTTGGCATGCATTTGCAGGCTGTTGCAGAAATTACACTGCCAACAACGACTATTTCCCACGACCTCACACGTTAATTCAGAAGTCATTATTTTCTGAAAGTTACTTATTGTTTGCTGTTTAATTACTTCTCTCATTTCCACCGTCGTACAGAAGAGTAGAATAAGACATTCAGAATAAATCCAGAGAATTTCCGTTATTTCCTTTTTTTCAGCTAACTGTTTAGCATGCTGCCTCGCTTATAAAAAACAGTCGTTCCCCGAGGTTCTCGATCTTGCAATTATTCATGTAATTAGTATGATTAGATCGTTATTCGATCCAATTGGAGTACAGAGCGTGCTTGACCAGTTGTGTTTTTAAGGAAAAACAACAATGGAGACTGAGCTGAGTATCTTCGATCTCAACTGAAAAAAGTAACGTGAGTAAATGGCAGCTTATGCGGTTAAACGCGTTGTGAGTAGAAAGCGAAAGTCGGCTGAAACTGAGCGGGGCGGTTTGTGGGAATCGACATATATCAACTAGTCAAAAATGACCACGGCTGTGTTTGTTTCATTTGTTTCCCATAAAATTCGATTAAAACCCTTATACACGTGTGTTTGTGCATTGGTAATATTCTACAAATTCTCCATTTCAGATTGTCTTTGGTATCCTTGCTGTTGTTGGAGCACTCCTCAAATCTGGACTCTTGGGAGACACTCTAGTGAATTTAATCTCTTCCGATGCTACTATAGACAAAACTGAAAAGGAGGCGTTGGCAGCATTTATGAACAACTCCCTCGGTAAGTCGACTGCAGTGTCAAACTAAAATGCTTCCTTCATTTCTCCAGATGCAAAACTAACCAAAGTTTACAATATCTTTCTAGGCTCTGTCGGCGTCATTCTCGTTTCGGTGGGCGCCGTCTGCGCACTTGTCTGCCTCTTCGGTTGGATCGCCTCCTGTTGCCCATGCGGTATATTGTTGAAAATTGTGAGTAGGGCCTCATTGTGTCACGTTAATATCGCGAAAGAAGGCGAGAAGTTGCTTGGGCTTTTAATTTATCAATACTACTTTTTTCTTTTAAGTACGCTGTTCTGCTCGGCATCATGCTTGCTACGCAAATCGCATTTACCGGCTACGTATTTGGAAGTCCTAGCTACGTAAGTGCACTTAAAAAAATGCCTCCTTGATTGTAATGTTCCAACCAATTGGCCAGTTAGGTGAAAAAGGGTCGTCTAAACTACTAGAACGTGAAATTCATCAGAGAGGCAAGGACGGGTCCAAAAAGTTTTCCGTGATTTTTTAAATTTTTTTGGATGTGCGAAATAACTTCGCTTTCTTCTTGACTGTGTTGATGCTGTTTAGTTTACCCAAGTTACAATTTAAGTGCACGTTTATTATTTTTTCGGTCGAAACAGCTTCCAGATCAAGTTCTTGGCCTAATGGACAAAGCGCTTAAGTCTTATAATGAAGACCCGAACAAAAACACAGCTCGTGTAATTTGGTCTCTGGTTATGACCGTAAGTGGGCCTTATTTGAAAATTTATAAACAAATTTCGTTTATTAAAAATGCGTTCAATCACAAGAACAATAGAAAATATCTTATATCGGCAAATAAAGAAATCGACGAATCCCCGAATACGGAGCCGCAAATAGGTGCGGCTCAGTCGCACAACACCAAGATTCCTTTTCGAAAAATACCATTGCATACATGATAACCGTTTCGAAGTTTGGCAATGTTTCCACTCTATTAACAAATGCGTTGACCACACCGATTGGAGGCGCAACTGTCGGTTCAGATTCATTTCTATTTTTCCAAAAAGATAACGTTAATCCTGTTGTTTAGGAAACATTTTACTCAGTAATAATGGCTATACCTGAATCGCACGATAGCCGAAATAGGTGTTTTATGAATCCGTCAACAGTAGAAGGGGATTTAGTTATAAACCTAAGGCAGGAGCTTCTCTTGACACAGTAGGTGAACTGAAAGATGATACATTTATTAGAGGTCAAACAGTATTTGTGGTAGCAAGTCGACTATCGCATAATATGTATGTCGTAACTTCATTCATTCCTTTTCCAGAAGGGTAATGATATTACCCGAGTTAATGTTCAGTTACTTACCCAGTTTTATTTCCTGTGTCGCATATGCGGTCAGATATATTTTAACGACGACAGCAATTCCCTTATACATTTTTAAAAGTAATATGTTCGACGAACAAAGAATAATCAACTTAAATATAGATGCCATTGTCTGATAGCAAGCAAACTACTACTAAGAGATTGTGTGCTATAGTCCTGTTAGCAACTAATGTTATCGAAATACATGTATGGTCTCAATAGACACTAGGCTTGAATCTCCCGAATATAAGTTACACAGATCACTTATGAATCCGTACTTTGGAAGCGCGTTCTTAGTTTAAATGTAAATTGGTTTTCATCAGGTTACCCCGGAAAAAATTACTTGGTAGTGAAATTTGCATTCAGACTTTGGAATGGCCAGAATGGACGATTCAGCCGAATGTTTGACGACAAGTTTAAAAATCTTTTGTCGACTGAATATCAGATAAGGCATTAGTATTTGGCAGAATAATGCCCTGTAGTCTAAGAAAGCGTGTTAACCCTGTTTAAGACATGGCTTATTCATTTGCAGAGCAATAACAATATTTGCTGTGGATTGGACGGCTACGAGGATTTCAAGAGTAAGTTCCTGATCTTTCATGACCTTCAGAGATCCGCGCATTTTTTGTAATTGAGTGCTTCTTGTTTATACTGTACTATGTTTTTATTTCTATAAAGAATTAGGAATGGCGGAATTCCCGGAAACCTGTTGCAAAACAAATACCAAAGGTTCGAAATCCTCCTGCGACGTCGACACCGCTAAGGCAGACAAAGTGCCTGGTTGTACGGACAAAATAAAAACCTTCGTCGAAGCTACCAAAGTCAAAATTCTACCTATTCCCATCGCGCTGATAATTGGTCTGGTAAGTCTTTATTTTTCTTAACGATATTCTGCCCAGTTGTCCTGTCAGACTCCAGTGACTGTTGACGAGTTCAGAACATGTCTCAACAATGCTAAGGCGTGCCTAAACGACAGACAAGGGGTTGAAATTGCTTAAATAGGCTTGTTGATCAAGCACATGTGCCGAATACTCAGGTGATCTGTCCGGTCTTGATTACCTTGATGTCAGACAGGCGACGGTCTGACCAACTTAGACGACGTCTTCCATTGCATGTCGCATGGAGCGTGTTCAGCACGAAAATCAGGGATCAGGAGGTAGATGCGTTGGACAAGCAGGCGAGGTTAAATCGGGGTCCGGCAGGTTTTATTTGAACTACGAAAACACAACAGGTGCCATCGTACATAGTGTGTTTACAGGGCCAATTGAAAGCCCTCATAGCGCCAATTGGATTCCGAGATGCCCAGGCTTTTGTTGTTCTTGAAAATCCTGGGCAGTATCCGTTGCAGCCCATTAGGTGTCGTGGCGCACCAACGTTCGACTATTGCCGTGCCGACTACTTGCGTCCTTGCTCGCTTTGCGTCTTCTGGGCTCGCTTGTGGGCAATGTGGGAGGTGAGGAGGGAGTGCGGTAGATGCAACGCAAGTCCACCAACACTTTAATTCACGCGCATCTCACCGTTCCTGCTCTCCCTGCGCTGTAGAGCAGACGATTGACATCGCTGAAGTCAACGATCGAGCTGCCAGTGAGACATGCATGCACGGCGTTTGACACATTTTACCTCACAACCCTTGCTCTGATGGTCAGACAAAAACAAGATTACGGGGTCTGGGCGACGTGTCTTACGAAGTAATGCTGCCACACATGTCGTTTCCAGAACTGCACGATAGGGACAACTTGGAGGTGACTTAGGCGAGAGTGCCACTATGGTCACACCAGGAACGGTCCACTAGACCCTGACTGTTTGACCAGAGAGCAATCAAGCTGGTTGGCAACGTTTCCAGCTACGACTTTGAACTCTCTGGGTTAGGTATAAGCACGCAAGTAAGGTATAGGTCTGGAGTATCTCTGTCAGAACTTTTGAAAGTGATTTCTGCATGAGGACGTGCCTTTAACGTTCAATAATCGAGTTTGGATGGCACCATTTATGATTTCCGGGAGATGATATATCAGGTTCTTTACCACGTGAAGCAAGATATTTAATATCCAAGAATCCACATATAACACACCTTTTCATGTTCATGGTAGGGTTTAATTTTTTTCCCGAAAAGCGCATTTATACTTAGACAGAGCCGTCATTTAAGGATAGACGGAGTACTATTAGCGCTGGTCAAAGGCAGATCATTTATTGTTCTTCAAATTTTATATTTTCTGACATGGAAATACTTGCTTGGTTTGCAAAAGGGGTTCTGAACCATTCTTGTGTAACAATTTATTGCTGGTAGGGGAATACTCGGTTTTTTGAAACGATCTAGTTTGAATTGGTGAATTTCATTGTGAAATGAAACCTTCACAGCATGAGATCCGATTTCTGCATAAAGCCTAAAGTATTATCTTAGCAGTTTCCTTAAAAATACTTCTCACATTCAATGAACGATCAACTTAGAATACCTTTAATACATTTGCAATTATTTAGATAGCAATATTTAAGTGATTTCTCCTCTTTCCCCGAAAATCCTTCATGTGCTTCTTGGGTTAGTTAATTTCTCGACAAAAATCCTGTACAGGACTTAAAATTTACACGGTAAAATTAGCATTACCTTATGAATTTCAGTGGTTCAGTGACATCCGCCTACGTTCTGACTTGTTAACGGAATAGAAAGTTGAATGATTATCATAGTACATTATAAAGCCCCTAGGTTAATTGCGCCATTTAATTTCACGCATCAGCCTATTCACTAGAAGGCTTATTCATGAAGAATGTTCATTCTTAAGAAAGAAGTAACAAGTAAGAATCGAATCATAAGCGACCTAGGTCGGCCAAATTGAAGATCTTATCTTAAAAAGTTAAATTCTTTTAATTTTAAGATAGACAGAGCAGATCAATCTCAATAGGCCAGTGGGTCAGTATATTTTAAGGGTAATAGGCAATGCCCTTGAAAACCCTATTGAAAACGGTAAATTTCATATCTAACTTTAAGTAAACATAGCACTAAAACTTCGTCAGTAATATATAACTCTGTCTAATTTTAGCTTGTCCTTCTGGTCGTGGTCGTTCTCGCAGCATTTTGCTAAAGAACCATCCTCTCTGGTTATTGTAAACAAAAAACAAACATGTGATTTGCCCAGATTTGAAACCCCTTCTTCTAGATGTACCAAATAAACTGTTTTTCGGATTAAGAAGAATTTTCATTGACTTCATTATATAAGCAAACAGAGCCGTGCACAGACCTTAAAAGTTCACGATAACCTCTGAGTCGATGAAAACGTTCTGAAATGAAGTCTGCTGCAGTATTGGGAAGTAAAAAGTGGGTCGATTTTATACTGCTACTGTCAGTCACTAGCGCGGCGCTCGCATCAGGAACGCGGAGGAATGTTCATACTTTGCATGCTTACAACAATTTTTCGTTGAACAATTCGACGGAAGGAATTAATGGGGAAGATTTCATTGATTCCAAAAAGCGCAGGAATGGTCAGTAGTTCTTGAAAGTTTCGAACATTTCAGAGGCTCAAACGTTGTTAAACTACAAAGCCAATAGCGGTTATCTTTCAGCTGACTTTAAATAACAGTAATATATGATTACCGAAGTTGGGAAATTAAATAATAATTCTCTGCTTAGGGGTACACCTTAGCCTCTGTTTGATTTGCTACGAAGTTCCATGGACAAATGATTTCGATGTTTCCTTCGTTCTTGGACAGAGGAGTTAAATGCACTGCCACTGCAATTTTTGCCACATGGTCTACGTAGTTCATTTTTACCACTTTCGAAACTTTTAGTAAGAAAGATCAAATATAAACGAAGATGATTGGTCGATAAAGTTTGTCCAGGGCTGGTTTCTGCGTAAATAATGACGTGTGGCCTTGTAAAGTTAATAAGACCGCCGATGGAGTCGATATTTAAAAAAATTCCCTTATATGTCAGACTAACAATGTCCTGTCTTCACCCTGACTGATAACTCCGTGACAGTCAAGAAAACTGCGGTTTCTGCAATACGGATAGCTGGTTGAGGGCTAGGCTTAATGCGCTAAAATGCAAATTTACGCTTACGCAAATTGGTCTGCAACTGTAGCCCCTATACATATTCGTGGTTTCCGCGACTGAATGCGTTCTGTCAACCGAGCACTCTTATTCTTCAGCAAACATCCTTCTGGATTAGGCGCTTCTAGCGAGTTGCGCGGGTAACGATTTCCTCTGAAAATCCGTCGATGATACTGGAATTCGGTAACCTTGTCTTCCGGTTCATTACAGTGCGTCTCAACACGCAACTGTGATTGCGGCTGACTGGGTAATTGCTGTTGATGTTCAGTACATGCGTCGTGCTCGTCGCTTTTCTGAACATTTTGGTCTCTAGGCCACAAAAATCTTTGTGACAGACAAGGACATAAATAAATGCCAGCTGGTTATTTTCTTTCTCCTCCGTCGTAAATTGTGTGTGCGGAAGACGCTGCTCAGACGTTCTTTGAACGTTAGCACCTGATCCTGTTAGATGACGACGAAGGTATCGCCCACATACCGAGCCCACCATTTCGGTCTGCGGTGTTGGAAGACCAATGACTCTTACCGCCGTAGGACCATCTCTGCGATGAATCCTGAAATCGGCGAGCCAATAGGTGTTCCCTTCACTTGCTTGTAGATGGTTCCGTCAAACGTGAAGTACGTTCGGAGGCAGAACTTTAGGAGCTGAAGTACTTGGGCGCGTTCGATACGATTTTCCGTTTCGTTGTATATGCTTTGTTTGAGTGGCTTGACGGTCTCGATTGCAAAAATTGACGGGACATCAGAATAGGAATATAGGAATATGGGTAGGGCGTGAGAAAATAACCATCCCCGTAATACACGTGGACTTGTGCTAAATGGCAAGGTAATTAGAAGTAGGGTTAAGGTTAGCGTTACCGCCTGGTGAGGGGGGGGGCGGATAACCTTCTTGGACTTTACCTCAAGACCACCATCTATTACGTGGAGGAGATTGCTAATTGCGGTGTCCTTCCAAGAAATCCAACCCAAAACTGCCCAGTCATGACCTTCAGAGTCTATGTAACAACGTAGTGTTTCTGACAGCGTTCCGTACGAGGCGTCCGACTCGAGTTAATTTGACAGATCCATTCATCTGCAAGCATAACGCCTTGGCGTCCGACGAAGCAAAAACCCCTCTTGTAGGTTATGTTTACAGTCGGAAGCCGTTCCCTGTTAATGACTGAACGGACCTGTTTCGATGGTCACACACCTAGGCTACACAGAAAGGCGACAGTTGCATTGCATTATTACGCCGCCGCCGCCGCAAGGGTCACAACGCCGAGCGAGATCCAGCGGCGCAGGTTAAAATGACTCAGACGCTCGGTGCTGCTCCGAGGCTATTCAAGCTGCTATGAACTTTCGCGGTTATCTGACCCAGAACAGGGCGTGGGTGTCAATACTCCTGAAAGCATCTGAGGCACGGACGATTTACGCGTTTTCCTAGTTTATTCTGTGAGACTCCACAAAATCCTTACTAGCTGTATTCCATTCATTTTACAGTAGGTGGGCTAAATCATGAAATGTTAACCAAAATTTCGAAATGCGCTTTCGTTATGAAAAGTTTAATTAAGTAAAGTTGTAAAACTTATCATCATACAGCATAATTTTATAATGATATTGTTACCACGGGGTGCCGGATTCCGGATAAATTTCTTCGCTGTTGCATGTAGAAAACATACACTGTAAAAAAGGACTACTTAAATAGCAAGTATTTTTCCCATTGATTTTCGATGCCCTTAAAGATTAAATTATATTTCATGGACAAAAAGCATAAACATATTTGTTCTTTTATTTGTTTAGTAGAAAATTACGTCTTTTTTCACTTTTTCGCTTAAAGAAGGGGTAGAAGTCTTTTTTCAAAAAGTTTGTAATTGTAAAATTTTTTAATACTGTGACATGGCCGTTCATTAAAAGTCATGTCCCTGCATTTACCAAATTGGCTAGTAAAGTTTACAATATGTCGCCAATCCACGAATACAATTTATAATTCCCATATGGTCTCCCCTTAATAATGTAGAGTAATATATGCTTTTCCGTACGCGAAAAATATACGGCATGTAGTTTGGAAACTACGAATCCAAGTGTAATGGCTCGTCGGGTTTAAAATTTTTCAGGAAAACCGAATTATACTCTCCTCTCTTATGCATAAAATTGGAAGAAGATTTATGAGTATTTTTATGCAAATTTTAAATGAACTATAATTGAATTTTAAGCGCATCAAAAATCGATGAGAAAAATGCATGTATAAAATTGGAAGAAGATTTATGATTATTTCTATGCATGTTTTCCATGAAATATAATTAAATATTTAAGGGCATCGAAAATCCATGAACAAAATGCATGCTACGTAAATAGACATTTTTGCGGAGCATGGTTTTTGCCTGCAGACGCAAAGGAGTTCGTTCAAAAGCTGGCATCCTGAGGTAACTAAATTATTATAGAATTATGTTGCACGATGGTTAGTTTAACAAACCTATTTAATTAATCTTTTCAAAACGAAAACGCATTTTGGAATTTCGGCTGACATTCCATGAGTTTGCTCACTTACTGTAGTTCTAAGTACACCTTCTCTGTATGATCTACACAAACGCTTAGACCCACCAATAAACAGAAGCTGTGCTCGAGAGATAATTTTACTTTTTCCGCCTGTCAGTACATCTAACGTAATTCAGTTTGATGTTGCGAGCAGTTATTTGGTTTTTTTACGGCGGATAGAAGAGCAAATTTTTCCCTTTACCGGAAGACAGCATGATTATTTGCCTGGCCATTTAATTCTTTCAAATAAAACCGTGTGGCACACCCGCATGTTACTCTTGGGAGTGGTGTATGTCTTACTTGCATTCTACTAGCAGCTGGCAGCCATTTGACGTTCAAAATGTATGTGTCGGGGTACTCGTTATGCAACCCTTGGTTCTCTTCTCATAAAGAAAGTTGCTAACATTATTTTACAAAACATTCTATTGTGTTATTTTTCAAAAGTCTGGAAAAGGCCAAACGTTTTCCACAGATACAGGTAGATTTACAGTGCGCGACCGATCTCATGGAATGTTGAAGAAAGTTCTGGAGTGCGTTTCCGATTAGGAGGGAATACTTTAGTGGGGTTGTTATACTGATTACTATGCAGCAAAACCCTATAACATTTCGGGCTCTCCAGGATGTCGGCTTTTGAGTATAATTCTGTTTTACCGCCTGCAGAAACCAAACTCGGAAAAATGGTTATCTATGTAGTATGCATTTTTCCTATTGATTTTCGGTGGTTTTATAAATTCAAACATATTTTATAGAAGACGTGCAGAGACATATGCCTTATTCCACTCCTTTGGTAGAAACTGACATTGTAGCTGCATTTTTTACCTGAAAAAGTGTATATTTAGGTTTCACAAAAGTTTCTAATGATGAGATGTTTAAGACCGTGGATATTCATGTATGCAAGACCGCACATATACGTTTACAAATGCGCCTCATGGAATGTACATCACAGTCCGAATCCATTGCAACCTTTCATGAACTCTGTGTAGTATCTTCTTAAAGGCATAGAGGAATACATGATTCTCATTAGGCGGAAATTATGCACCTTGTAGACTGAAATCGGCAAACAATGATGCAATGGCCGATCAGGCTGAAAATTATTCGGTAATCGGGGGACATTTTAAAACCAAATATACACTTTATTCGGGCTTTAAATATGAAGACAATGTGATTTCCTACCAAAAAGGCAAAAGAAAGCGTATTTTTGTATATGTTTTCTGTGAAAGCTATTTGAACATATAAGACCATCAAAAATCAAAAGGAAAAATGCATGCTGCTTAAGTAGTCATTTTTGACCGATTGCTGTATCTGCAGGAGGTCAAAATGAAGTGCATTCAAAAGCCAACATCCTGGCGAGCCCGAAATGTTATAGGGTTATGCTGCATGATAATCAATAAAAACAACCCCCTTCCTGATCGGAAACGCATTCCAGAATTTTAGTCAACAATTCATGAGACTGGTCACGCACTGTAATAGAGGTCTACAGAAATTGAAGATTATTTACTCTTATTGCCATAGGTCAGAGAATAAGTACAGAGCGACCTATAAAATGGCTCCGTAATGCTAGCATTTTGACGCGAGTTATCGTGGTTAATTTCTACACAGGGGCATCTCGGAGTTTTGCGGCTTTATGAGACCGGCAATAGTGGAATCTAATTCATTTGAAGTGCGTCGTCAAGATGCACCACAGAAAGTCCGTAGAAACGGCACCTGACCGTTCCCTAGGATCCTGCCGTGCGTCCGAATGACGTCCAAGAACCAAAGATGAGCGCCTTTAATACACTGCGAGTTGCCCAACCCCTACGCGGCGGCCCTAAAGTCACAATTTGCGGATCATTTACTCAGACATCACTGTTGTGCTGTCTTGGGCAAAAGTATTGCAGAAATCCAGATTGACAAAGGTGTCCGGACCAGCTGCGAATAGGCTGTAGGCAGAGAACTTCAAGGATAATACTACCTGCCTGTTGACAGTTAATGAATTTTTAATGGTTATCCTACTGTGGCCGATGTACATTGGTCTAAATATCCATGAAACAGCTTTCGGTCTGCGACTATAGACCTTAAAGTATACTGATCTTCTCCAAGTCTGTTATTAATTTCTGGAACAAATGATAACCTGAAGTATCTGCCAGAAAGCAGACGGGGAATGTTAGGGGACCCCCTGAAGAACTGAACCTTTTGCAGCTGTGCAATGCAGCGACAGAATACCGGCGAAACACGGGTGTCTGGACATTTAGCTAGCACCCGTGTTGCTAGAATGTTATCCCATAATCCTTGCGATAACCACTCATTTAACCCCTAAGACAGTCAGGTGAGGACGCTTTTTGGACACTTTCAGACGCCGTGCAGTAAAATAAAAGGTGAAATAACCGAAATAGAATAAGTCTAACTGGCTTGCAGACTGATTGGTCACCCAACTATCTTTGTCAGGCACCATATACAGAGGCTGAACGATAGACTTAACGACGCCGTTTCAGGCTTTTAGCAGGTGTTCAGTACGTAAAGAAGAGTACTGGAGATGTCAGCTGTCTTTTAAAACCGTTCCAAGTATGTGCTTGCACAGAGGAAAGACCTAGGATTGTTTATCGAATATACTGCAATCGATGGAAAACTAACTACGTCGGAGATAGGAGGAATATATTCCGGAAATGGAAGACCAAACAGGCATAAGCAGCGGGGAGCGATGGTGTACATCTTCAATTCGCGGCAAGCTCACGTGTCAGGTGTCGAATCATCACGTTTGACGAAGCCGAACTCAGCTCAAGGAATGAGGACCGCGGGGGTAGCTGAATACTCAACTCGTGGTTCTTCGGTTTGAAATCCATCAACTGGCTAACTAATCTCCGCCGTCAATATTTAGCCCTAGGACTGTGTTCAGTCAGATTATTTAGTTACGCGTAGAGTGCATGAATGAACACCGGCTCCAGCGAGGGTACCGATGAACCGAATTTCAAAGTCATTATCACGTGAATAACCAATAATTGCGACAGTGCCGTGGCCATTTATGATCCGGATGTGAGCTGTCAGGCTATCATCGTAGCAAGTATAATGATTTGTGATGAATGCGATTGTTACCAGCTACGATGTCCCAACAACTACGCCCTTTAAATACTTCACCTTTTATGACAGTGGCGCTCACTGATCAGGTTACGGAACATGTTCGTTCCGTTGTGCCTTTGGACTCATACTAGAACGTTCGAAGGCATTTGCCCAGCGGCTAGTAGTAGACGTAGATGAGATGGTGCCGAAAAAGGGAGACCGGAATGACCATTTCTGGCTTATTAGCCGTCATCAGCCACCTTCGGCTTTTCTGTAGCCACCATCATGGTACTGTCTCTACTCCGAATTATCATGAGCAAAAGCGTCCAGTTGAGCAGTTATTCATTTTCTTGAAATCCTGTTGTGATTACCCTGCCTACAAATAAAGGACCAGGGATAATGAATTATATCAGCTCTAAAAAGGCAGTTGAGGAAGAATTGGAGAGTTTGTTTAAGTACTCATTTGAAAGAAATCCGTAAAATGGATAATTCCAGTTGAGAGGAACGTTAAAACTGCCCGAGATGTGCCTGGCATTTCAATTGGTTCCTCGAATTCAGGGATAAGAAGGCATATTGTTATGTAATTGTTTTACGAGAACCTCGGTGGCAAATTGAAGGAAGATTATCAAGCACAGTCGGTCTTTTAAATGATGTTTAGTCCCAATTCCTTTTGAATTTAAGCGGAATCAATCTTAAGATAAAAACTCGGAACGCCACATAGCATTAGCGACGAACAACACTCTACTTACTATGAACTAGAAACAGAGATAATGCATTAGACCAACACCCACTGAGAAGGTATGTCGACTGCAAAGCACAAGCTAATCGTTAATCTCCAGAAAGCCGGCTTACTATGCAGGCGAGTGACGTATAGGCAATCAGAATGCTGCTGTACTGTGATTTAGTGTGTATTGTAAAATAATGGTTAACCGAAGCGTGCTTGAGACTAATCTTGAGAAGTCCACTAATTTACAACGGGAAAGTCTGCCAACCTTTGAAAAAAATAAGGATTTTTCAAGGTGAACATTCTATTGCTGGTGATAGGGATGCCTTTTTGAGTCCAAGGAAATCCATAATTAAATGATATCACCTTTTAATTTTAAACAGCCCCGAGTTCGCGGCCAGAAAAGATTTTATGTGCATTTTGAATGCTTTACTGACACAGCATGCGAATTCACTTGTATGCTCCCGGGCTCAGTGACTAGAATAAAAGTATTTTACTCAAGCACTCACCACCTTCCATCCGTAGGTAAGAAATAGCTGCCTTTTTGATCTCTTTAAGGCACATTTTCTCTTTCTCTGGTCGCGTAGAAGGACCAAGCCCCCATCTAGGCAAATTAGAAAACACCATTTTGCCCTCAGACACTAAAGCCCATCCCTAGCGTAGATCCGGCTCATATTTCGAGTTATCCGCAGCGTACGTGCGAGATGCTCAAAGTTACCGCGCGTGTGGGTAGTAGCGACGGTGGATGTGATAGTTGTGCCGTCAACTACAATGGTCAGCTGATACACTTCAACTACCATGATCAAATCTGGGCCACAAACACTTCTATCCGCGTTGCGTTACCACATAAAGGAACCCAAATGCACTTTAATGGGATATCATTCTCCTTTCCCAGACTTCAAAAGGGGACCATGCTTCCGCATACTTTCCTGTTTGTAATTTCTGGACACTCCCCGTCCATTCTGGCTGTTGCCCGAAATCGACGTATATTATTGCAAAGGACTGGTGTATTGCTCGGACCACGCTGCATCGAATACCGCCGTCTTCTACTCCGGCCTTCTACCGGCCATCTAGACTTTTATCACCGGCCTTCTACTTAAAATTACATCCAGAAAGGGGAACAATCCGGATTTATCTTTTGCTTGCTTGCTTCATGCAGATTGTAGACTCCAATGCAGTTTTACAGTGATAATTGTTATTTTCGACTCGATTGAATTACAAAATTATCCTCTTCTTTTAAATGTGGAATTGGAAGAAGACGTGATTTTCTACCGAATAAGTAAAAGAATGAATATTTGTATGCATGTGTTTCATAAAATATAATTAAATTTTCAAGGTCATAGAAAATCAATGAGACAGTTGCATGCTACATAAGTGGTCATTTTTGTAAAGTACAGATTTTGCATGCAGACGAAAATAACTTCTTTCGAAAGCAAAAACCCTGAGGTAACTGGATCATTATAAATTAATGCTGCATCATGATTAGTTTAACAACACTACTTAATTTATATTTTCGAAAACTGCTTTGGAGTCTACACTCTGCATGTAGGCAGTTAATAAACCGTCATATATGACATAACAATACTTTTTAAACGCTATTTAGATGTCAACTTTACTAAAACACTATTACTGGACATTATTTTATTTTTACGTTCTTCTTATGGGAATCTATTCTTTAAATCTTAAAAGGAAGTTTACTAAACTAGAGCCATTTCTATCGTTTTCGGGGTATTGCGCTTTTCAAAATAAATCGGAATTTCTTAACAATGCAACGCTGACTTTTATATTTTTTAAATTTTTTTAATTCTTTGAAACGTATATTTAATTAACATAGACGTTACCCTCATGAATTGCTGGCGGTTTGCGAGTGATTGGCACTCATTCATAAATTTCGACACATTTCATGAGTTGATGATTATTTATCGAAAGATTATATATGCTCGCCAAACTGTCTTTTGAATTCTTTACTGGGAATTTTCGCGACTAACTTAATATTAAACCACAGTCAAATCGATTGCTTAATAAAGAAAGCATATGGTGAACCAATATAAAATGGGCAGCAGTATGCCATTTCACAAAATTTACTTGTTAAATTTCACTTGTCTATAAACGCTGGCGTTCCCTCATATATTTTTTATTTTCTTTTCCGCTTTTGAAGCCGACCTCGCGGTTAACAGACAGACCTCCACGCACCTCTTCCTCCAATGCTTCGAAACCGCCGAAACAATATGGCAGCTTGCGTCGGTTATGTGCTGAAATGTTACAACAATATTCAGGTCATTTTTTTCTATCTGAGAGAAATGTGCGTGTGCAACATTGAACACCTTTTATATTACATGCAGTGGAAGTGTGTCAAAAATTTGTAAAGGTGGTAACATCAAATGACTGTGAAGCAACGTCAGAAGAAAAGAGGATGCAATCGTTGGAACAAGAAATTTATTGGCCTAGCGTTTCGGATTATCACTCAAACCCATCATCAGAGACAGTCGCAAATAAGGGTAATGGTGACACAATGAGTGCAGTAAATATAACACGTAGCTGCCGAGGGACGACATGAGTACTGTAATTAACAGGTCCCGCGATCACCGTTGAGAGGTCGTAAATGAGGCGGTGATGGCTCGTGGATCCGCGTCCGTGTAATTAATCGCCGCGATTTCATCATCCGTGTTGGATTTTGACGTGATGAATACTCGGAAATTCGGTCCGCTGTCACCGGGATTGTTGCCCGCCCGCGTCTTCCCCACGTGGCTGATTCCCCTGCCCAGGAAATGTCTCAGCACCGAACATGGTGCCGGGAGGTCCTTGCGCTCGTTGATGGATTTCTGGCGCAAGAACCCGGGCAGCTTGCGGCTCACGCGGATGTGAGCTTTTGAGAGAATTCTACCCCTTGGAACTTGAAAAAATGACTGCGTCCCGTCGAATGAGCCGCCACCTAATAGATAGCGTCTGTTCTCCTTGCCGCTGCTGCGTGCTCAGCCATCTACGTCCGGAGTTATTTCCCATTTTCTCCAACGTAGCTGCTTTTTTTGCAACTGCACCCTATCCGGTAAACGACTCCTGACGTTTCGGGCAGAGGCAGTGGGTCTCTCGGCCTCATGACTTGGCGCCTGATGGTTGCTTCCGGCCTGTGGGCAAATCCAAATCCACGAGGAGTCAGAAGGCGTCCTCGGAGACGTTCTTTACGTACGGAAGCGCTTGCCAAAATTTGAGGCCGGTTGAATTTCGTCTCTGGTGCCTTTTTCATATGCAGCGGTTGACAAAGTTGCACGGGTAGCCATTGGCTCTCAGTACCCGTCGAAGATATCGTAATTCAGCAATCTTGTATAGAAGAGGTCCCGAGACACAACGGTAGGAGCATATTTTGTAGCAAGAGAACTGAGCACCTTCCATCATAACAGGAAAAATCTGTTAACAGGACTGGCGGCCCGTAGCCTCATCAAAACCTGCAGGAAGCATGTAGCGATTGCATTTACGTTTGTCTTCTTAAATGTCTACTTAAGTGGGCGACAGTAACTCTTGTTTTTTGAGTTTAAGACCGCAGATGATTAGCCGAGGATTTGAGGTCGACACCACTAACAAAGCGAAGCACATCGGAGCTTTTAGTTTGCCTCCGGCTTTGGCCATTACAAATTTCCTTCTAAATGGGACCATCGACTTCGACATAAATCTAAACACTTTTTTTCATTTCGGAAAAGCAGACGACTGTCGACAAATAGTAATATCCACGTCTGGGAGAAAAAAATGACTACCAGTTCTTGTTTTGGGCAAGACTCCTCTACAGAGTTGGCGGGCCGGATGTGTCTTGCAAAGAGGGCTTTCATTCAAGATCGCGTATCAAGCTCAGACCCTTTTGACAGAAAGTGGACTTTCAAAATATCAAGCCAATTTTAGTGCCGGCATTTACTTCCGGGATTCCTGGCAGGGCACAGGAGACTGGATTTTTTGGATGCGCATCTTGTAGATTCCGGACATTGTGTGGACCACAGCGAAGCTTTTCGTGTGATTTCTAAAGTTCCCTCGAGCTATCCTAAGCTACTGGGACAGCGCCTGTTGGAAACAGCTAAAGTGACCGCCATCAGGTTACGAATGCCAATCTTGTGGGCACAGAAGAACCACGTTCAGACTCCGAACCTACAGCGATCGAAGGTCGACTAACAGTGCAGCTCTCCCCGCGCACTTCCGCTCTCACCCCGCCCCTGACACTGACTGCTATTACCTCCCACCACCCCCCACATTTCCACACCCCGCCCGTGTTTTAGGACGGACTTTACTCAATTTCTCTCATTATTGACATGTTATTGTTTCTACCCCGTCCCCACATAATTGTATTGGTCTGAGGGAAATTTATCGAAAGAAAACGGGCGCTCGCCACCTTGTCTTCTGAATTTCGAATACTACAAAGGGTTCTTTGTTTGTGCGTCGTTACCTCAGTGACACATTTGTCCCGGTCAATAAGCTTCTGTTGGATTTACGAACTAATCTATTGGATGTTTTTTGGTGAAAAAGTCGATAATGAGGGTAGCGTGTTGATGACCCCGAGAGCCCCAGGCAGCGAGAGGAGAGAAAAATCGATCAGCACGAGGTCGACCAACGTGACATGACATTTGGGATTTCTGGTCAATTAAGTACATTTTACGTTTTGTCAGTGCAGAGCCGATCATGCTCTTTGAAACGTCATCAGCTAAATAAGTCCGTTCCAGTGAGCCTATCTTCTTCTTCAAGAGGAAAATGTGGTCTGGATGTGAAGGCATCCAACGAGGCCGATTGGAAGCGCAGTAATAGGTTAGCTGTGACGGCTGAAATAATAAGCAACAGTAAGCGATGAATGAAGATTATGCAGTGGGTTTAACCTTTAGTAAAGTCTTTCTTACTTCCGCTTAGTTGCGTCGCGAGGTTTACAACGACCGCAGTGTACCCACGCATGTTTCACCTCTGGTTGGCACAGGTGTGAACGTGAGTAAGGTTAGTGGACGAAGTGATTACATTTCCTCAGTGAGTCTATTAACAAGACGAAACACAATGTCTCCACACACTGGGTCACGGGCCCCTTGTCATTCCTGGCGTGTGTCCCAACACCCGGCAATTCTGCTTCAATTCCCCCCCCCCCTCCTGCCTCTACTTCAAAAAGTCCTATGGAAACGGTAACACACAGTTCCGTAAGAGATCCAGGCCAACTCGAGTCTCTCTCCACCAAACAAAACCGTGACCCATAACGGAGCTCGAAGACCGTCTAGGGTGTCTTAGCAGCCCTATGTCGTGATAGCACTGCCTACCCTTCTGGTGAGGAAGGGGACCAGAAGAGGTGGATAAAACAAATGCCGAAGAATCATGCCATCTCCTAGTAAACCATTGTTCGTAGATGCAAAACTCGCGGTCGAAATACTACAATGAATAACAACTTACTCTTTTTCTCAGGGATCCGAGTAACAAGATAAATGTATCAATAACCGTGTAATCAAAGTAAAATAGGTATGCACTTGTGAAGTCCCTATTGGTTATATGCAGAGGAAGTAAATGGGAAAAATGGAAATGCAGTAACATAAAAGAAATACAAGAGAAATATCAGAAACGTTAACAACATTTAAAGGCATACAAACGCCGTTTGTTTATTAAACACATCAGACAGTTGAAGCCCACCTAAGATACAGGAAAAGAAGTAAAATATGTTTAGTCTGCAGACATTATGATGAATGCGAGCAGCGGTGTGCGACGTGGTCCAAAATTGCTAAATTACATAAACACATGTTACTTGAATGTGCAACCATAAAGTGTCAAAGTTGGCTATCAAGATGAATGTAATCCGGCGTTATTGTGGTGCGCGCTCCAATGTTGATCTAGCTTCCGTCTAAAAGTCTCTACGGATCCCGGCATGACAAAATCCGCAGGCAAAACATACCGAGCTGCAACCACTCTGTTGGAGAAGAAGAACTTTCGTGTGTCTCGCACGTAGTTTGAGTGGATCGCCGCTCAGGTTAGTCTTAGTTGGCAACTCGAAGAAGAATCCTGATGCAAGGCAGCAGCCCTGATTGCGCACGATGCGGGCAGTTTGTGTCAGGTCTCCACGTAGCTGTCTGTAACTCAAAGGAAAGAGGTCAAGATTAGCCAATCGTGTTTTGTAGGGTGGTGACCGCTGCCCAGATACATGTTTCGGTGTTCGCCGTTGAATTTTTTCGAGTATGCCGAGGCCTTTTCGGTCCAAGGTCTCCGTGCATGGATAGAAAACTCCAGATGGAATCGCAAAACAGTTCGAAAGACCTTGGCGAAGCAGTCTTTATTAAAGGAAGTGAACGCCCATTTGCTTCCGGCAACGTGTGCTTGTGACTTGGCACGCTAGTGTAAGAGGCATGGACCTGTTCGACCCAAAATATCTCAGACGAACATGTGCCATAAATAGACTTCAGTGGGTGGCTTCATTGCCGACCGAAGTTCGAAGTTGATACGAGGAAGATATAATGTTGATGACACCTTACTTCATCCATAGTGGCATATATGCACAGCATATACGTCCGAACTTTGCATGGCTACGGCGAATCGGTGAAGAAAAAGGTATACAGTTAGTGACTTAACTCAAGAGATGTTTCAAAATTTAGGAATGTTGCTAGTCACTCGCAAACAGACACAACTGCATGAGTCCAATGTGCATGTTAATAAGGTATACGTTTCAAAGAATTAAAAACATAAAAGAAATATTACAGTCAGTGTTGCGTTGTCTAGAAATGCCGATGTCTATCCCGAAAACGTCAAAAATGGCTTTAATTTAGTAAACTTCGTTTTTAGATGTATAGAATGTATTCGCATACCAAGAACGTAGTAAATATGGACGTAGAAATAAAATAACGTCTATTAATAGTTTCAATGAAGTTTACATCTAAATATCGTCTAATAATTAATGTGATTTCATATATAACGGTTTTTCAACTGCCTACAAGCTGAATCGAGATTCGCTAAGAGTTTTATAGTGTTTCGCGTTATCCTTGACTCTTTTGAGTTAAATGAGGTGGTATTCAACAAGAGAACCTGGATTTTGCCCGATTTGACCGATGGGAAGGTCGTAGGAACAGAAGTCTTCATAAGGTGACGTGCTGTGAGGCCGGTGGGTATTTAACAAAATTTAAATAAAACTGGTAGGCGTGATCGTAAAAATACCATTTTCTGTTTATAGAGAGAAGGTTTCTTCCGTTAAATTAATTTACACTTTTCGTTCGTTTTGGATTACGTTGAGTTTCAGATCGTCCTTGAAATATTACTGAAAACTTCATGATTTTCAGTGTTTCCACCCGATCGTCTATAAAGACAGATTTTGAGTGACCTGTCTGTTAATAACTTTAAAATAAAATTATTCTTGAAGACATTTACCGACCTAGTGAGTTTTCAGATGCTCCTTTTCACGAAGGTGGTCGAATTGGTCACATGTGAAGACTCATTCAAACATCAATCAACATTTTTTAAGAAAAATGGTTGTCTCGACTGATGTCAGCAATGAATATGTCTACGATCAATAAGGACAGTTTTTTTATATGTTACCTGTTTAAGAAGTGCTTTATTGTCGCACTTCGTTTACAGATCTCTGTGTAATTTGCATTTGTGCATGGTGAGGCTAAGTAGACATTTGACACTTTTGGTCGTTTCTTTCACGTTCCTAATGAATACCAATAATTTTCTAAAGTAAACGTAAGAACATGCGTTTGTTTATACATTGAGGCCATTTCCAATGTTTTTGCTTGAATTTTTACTCCCTTCATCGATTATGAATGCACAGCAGACTGCCTATTTAAATACTGATATTTTGCTGAAACTATTAATGTTTTGCTCGTTCTATTTCTGAATAAGGTATGCACAGATGCTAAACTACACGACAAGTACTGCTTCATATGTTTAGAGCTGGAAATGCCCATTCCGTGGTGGTCATTTATGTGACATCAGGTAGCATTTTCCAAAAGGGCAAAACTATTTTAGCCCATTTAAACAAAGGAATCCATATCTGCGTTATTACTGCACTTTAGGGCACCAACTCGCACAGATCTGCTAACTTGACGTTTAGAAAATGATAAAATCTCAGATTTTCTTTAAAGTACCTTTTGTTAGCAGGTTAATCACCATGGCTAACATCGGACATAAAATAAATTTTCAGGTTCGTCTAAATGTGTTTATTAAAACTCTCACGGGAAAATTCATATCCTTCCAATAAAAAAGTCGCTCAGATGCGTAGTTAGACCATTAATAAATTAACACTCATCTTCCTCACGCCGCCCGCATGTCGATGTCGGCGGGTTTTGGTCCTTAGAGCTAGGGAAGGGTGGTGAGAGAGTCTTTGAGTGATGTTCTTGGATTTAGTACATGGAGTGCCCATCAGTGTATTTAGGGACTTGACGCGGCATGTCGTGATCGCTTGAGGTTGTCGTGGGCCATGGCAGAGAGAGCGCTTGTGTCAGAGCCTTCTGACAGCACAACATCAGATTCGCTAGCCGTATAGCCACTACCTCGGCCGTTGCTAGTATCTGTTGACGTAGGCCTTTATAGAAGCTTGTAGGTGGCCGATGGACAACCTGAAATGTTTCGCTGGTATCGACTTGGTGATTCGTGTCGATTAAATGAGAGAGAATAGAACTTGAAATCGATCGAGTCTCACCTTTTTCTAAACAAGCGAGCATATGTTCACGCACCCTCTTTACCAGGCGTCTCGCTGTGCGACCGAGATTGAAGGATGTGGATGAGCGAACAAAATGCGCAACGTTAAAGATGGCCAGAAATTCTCGAATCAGTTTCCGTTAGTAGATGTCATGAAATAGGTCGCGTACTGTAGGTCTGCGTTATGTCGTCGTCGTCGTCGTCGTCGTCGTCGTCGTCGTCGTCGTCGTCGTCGTCGTCGGCGAGCTGAGTTTGAAGTCACGCACGCACAGTAAGTCATTGGCAGGCGTGTTGGGCGAACGGCAGGTAGCATGGGTAACTTAACACCCCGAAGGCCTTGTGGGGGTCACCACAGCGTTAAATAGGCGAAGCTTTGGCCTCAAACGCATATGGCTATGCCTTTTTGAGATCACGCGGAGTTACCAGTTTGCCTAGCGACCTGATATCTTCCGCCTTTACGTGGTTGGAAAATACAATCAGATTACTACTTTGTGCGTCATACAAATCACTCTACATGCTGCCTTTAAAGGTAAATTGCAGTGCATTTCAAGAAAACCCACGTGCATATAACGAAAAATATGAGCAGCCTGCATCGCTTATTTTTTGGTTTTATTTTCGCTGCCGGCCAGTAGTTTACTAATTTGACAGCAATTGCTCCTAAGTTTTGACCGCAGTCTCTGCTAAACGCTGTATATCAGACTTCTGCCTACCTGAATTCAGTTGGCGATCTCAAGGTCATATGTGTGGATATTCACTGGGCTATTCGAATTACAGGACCGTGTAAGAGACGAATATGGGTGTATGACAAAGCTTAAGGGCAAGCCCAGTCTCCGTATTCTATCATGCAGATGGAGCGGATCGGCAAAAACTAAGCCCATAGAATTTAGTATCTCCCGATCGCAGTAAGTAAGATATAGTTCGACAGCTTGACCAACAGACTGCTTGGCTCAGTGGACACCAGGATGCTGGTGTTTCTGCACTTGGATTGGTTATATCAAGCATCCAGTGAGTAATTACTCCACCACCATGGTAGTCGACGCCAATTTTGGAGATAGCAACACCCATGTGGTCTACTTCATTACCTTTTTGTTTTTCTGAAAATTTAAAAATTGTGGTTTCGAATCATGTTGCCAATTGTTGCAAAATATTCCCAACATATTTCTACTGTTGATTAAGAAGGTTGTGCTAAAATCGCGCCATTTCAACAACCTGTCTTAAAAACGATTCGGCCTTTTCGTGAAATAATCTTCCGATGTTTTTGGATTGGTTATAACCCGACTGAAAATGGCAAGCAATCCGTGAGTAGCTGACCTTAATTATGGAGATAGTAACCGAGACACAATCCAATATCACCACCACACCCATGTAGCCTACCGGATAACGTTTTTATTTTTCTGAAAATTTAACAAATCGAGATTCGAATCATGTTGCCAATCGTGTACAACATATTCACAACATTTTCCTACTGCTGATTAAGAAGTTCGTGCAAAAATCACGTCACTTTTACGAACTGTCTTATAAAACGATTAGGCTTTTTCGTGAAATAAACTAGCAAATTGTTTATGGCATTATCGCAAGAAGGTGACAAACTGATATTATTGTTGTCTAAGTCAAAGTTAAATAAAATTTAGAATAAAAGCGGTCATTTTATAACTTGTATGGATATTAGAAGGGCATCAATGATTTTTTATCGCTGATTTACAGTAAGCGGGCTAACTCGTGAGATGTTAATCGAAATTCCGAAATGCGTTTTACTTTCGAAAAGATTAAATAAGTAGGCTTGTAAAACTGATAACCAGGCAGCCTAATTTAGTAATAAATTAATAACCTCAGGATGCCAGCTTTTGAAATAACTCCTTTTCGGCTGTATACAAAAAATACTATGTAAAAAAATACTTAAATGGTATGAATTTCTCCTATTGATTTTCGATGCCCTTAAAAATCGAATCATATTTTCATGGAAAAAACTAATACGAATATTCCTACTTCGGCTCATTCGGTAGAAAATTACGTCTTCTTTAAATGCGGTGCTCAAAAAATGTGTACATTTTGGTTTTTATAGACATTTTTGATTCCCGAATAATTTTGAAACCGACCTGTCGTTATATTTGCATTCAAGGTTTCCAAACTACAATCCGTATATCTTCTGCCTACGGAAAACCGTATATTTTTCTACGATAAAAAGAGGAAAACATCTTGGTGCTCATAAAATTTAACAGGGGACTTTTACCATATTGTGTAACCTTACAAGCCATGACGTTATATGAACGGCCATTTCACGGTATTAAATGATGTCACAATCAGCAACTTTTTTAAAACCGAAATGTACACTTTCTTTGAGTACCGCATTTGTAGAAGACGTAATTTTCTACCGAAAGAACAGAAGAATGAACATTTTTATGCATGCTGCCCATGAAATATAATTGAATGTTTAAGAGCGCTGAAAATCAGAAGGAAAAATGCATGCTATTTCAGTAGTCCTTTATTAAAGAATATGTTTTCTGCATGTAGCCGCAAAGAAGTTTATCCGAAGGCCGGCATCCTGAGGTAACTGAATAATTATAGAATTGTGCTTCATGACGACAAGCTTTGCAACCCTATCTAATTTATCCTTTTCGAAACGAAAACGCATTTCAGAATTCCGGTTGACATTTCATGAGCTAGCCCACCTGCACTACATAGTCGAGCGTTCGACCTCGTGCTGCTGTTCTCCTCTAAATTGACCAATGAAAATGAAGTTACCATCTGCGTTACCGCATTTTTCAATACGTGCGATGACGTGTGCTCTCGCTGTCAAGATTTATCGACTGTGCGATCGGGCAATGGACTTTATGCTACCTGCAGCGCTGAAACACACGCCTGAAAAGCCCTCCAAACAATCAGTTGCTTGAGAAGACGACAAGATGGACCAGGTGGCACACCCGTCTGCGATATTTTTGGATCATGCAATTACATTTGAGATCCTGCCCACTTGCACGCTCAGTATAAAGGGCCTTTCTGAGACAGGTCTCACTCACTCCACAAATAACTCACGTAGACTACTGGTGAGTCCCGTTTGCAGTTTTGGAACGAATTGCATTGTGCCCTCATGGCGATACTTATTTTCAAACCGTTTGTTAACCCTTCAGTTTAACAAAGCGTCCAAGTTGGCATGTAGAACATGTGTCTGTAGTCAAATTACTTATTTTGGGAAAAATTTCAATGAGGTTAGTATCGCGATAGAGGCGGGATTACTTGCATAATTTCTGACTCATCTATAGATGTTTACTGCCAACCTAGCAGTGCTTAGCCGTATACACCAGACAGACTTTGTCGTTCTGGGCTGACCTCGTCTCCCTGGTAGATACGACAGAAAGAAGGGTGCAGTGCGACTTATTAAAACCACACTCATCCCCAGAAAGGATCGAGCTTACTTGTTAAAATTCACTGGTTTTGGTTGCTCACTGTGATACCTGTTTAGTGGGAGCATACGGACGACGGTTCATAATTTATTTTTTTTTCCAAACTGGTCTTTTTAGTAGGCACTCGGCCGACGGAAATGTATTTTACATTCGCTTATGCTCAATGTTTGCCGTCCTCAATAACATGTTTCCCGCACTCCAAAGTTAGACTTGGATGAGGAATTTAGCACATTTTTAATTTGGTCAACAAACAGAGTATGTTAAAAGCCTAAGCACTAAACACAGACGATGTTGCATGCCTTTTAGTCTGTAAATACAATCCTATGTCTGATTATTTTGTAGACACATGTACCTATTAGTGGACAGTAAATCTCTCACATATGTGAGGAGTGTGTGTGTGTGCATTCAATGAGTAGTGGCTCTTAGTCGTGGACTGACTGGTTACAGTGCCTTTGAAGGTTGATGGCCCAGGAAGATGCAGGGCTGCGTGTCACCCTTCTGGGCATCAAGGTCTGTTGTGTCACGATTCAGTAAACCATGGCCGTCGCAGTCTGTTGATCGCTGATAGTTCTGTGACACCCGATTACCTACGCTCGCGCTCCCGCTGGGTGTACAGGTCGTGAGCATGGCTGCCCAGTCATCGCCGTCGTCTTTCTGACTCGTTGTGGCGCTGTTTTTGGTCAAGTGTTTGTTGTGGACCGGGGGATATGGACTGGCACGCCAAGGTGAAGGTCCGGCCGTGCCAATCACCTGCGCCTTCCCTCACTCCCGGTCCTCTTGGGCCTGCACTGACAGCGGCTTCAGGTGGAGAGGAGAGAGTGCGGCAGATTCCGCGCAAGTCTACTCTTACCAGAGACTGATTCATGCGCAAGTTATCATGTCTGCTTCACCTTAGTGTGGAGCACAGGGTGGATATTTCGGACAGGTTGGTCGAACTGTCAGGTAGTAGCCATTCAGTAGTTTCTTTCGAAGATGACAGTTAAGGTGATTACGATTTCCTAACTTGGCAGTATCCACTTTAACGTGAGTGTGTTATCTACCGACCAGTCCTGATCGAACCTGAGATTTCTGGCAGATCCGCGCATTGAGGTCCCGGCTCACAAACCGGGAACTGATATTTAGACTCCATTTTTCCTGTCGGCAGTAATTTTGGAATGTCAGTATGTGCTTCAACTGGTCGTAATGTGCTGTTTTTATAGTGCAGGTGATATGTTTTCAGAGGTGATTGTTACGCGCAGTAGGTTGACTTACTCACGAAATGTCAGCCGAAATTCCTTAATGTCTTTTCGTTTTAAAAAAGTTTGATTACGTAGGGTTGTCAAAGTTATCATCCTAAAAAGTAATTTCATAATAATTCAGCTACCTCAGGTTGCCGACATTCGAATGAACATCTTTTCGGCTACATGCAAAAAGTACATCCTGCACAATGACTGCTTAAGTAGTATGCATTTTACAATGATGTTTCAAAAAACCGAATTATATTTCATGGTAAAAATGCATGAAAATATTCCTTCTTTTGCTAGCTCGGAAGATAACTACGTTTCTTTCAATTTTAAAGTCGAAAAGGGTATAATTTGGTTTTTAACAACTTTTCCAGTTCCTGAATAGTTTTGAGCTCAACCTGGCATTACACTTGCATTCAGGGTTTCTAAACTACAGGCCGTATATTTTCCGCGTACGAAAACCACGCATTTCTCTACGGCATTAAGAGGAAACCATACGAGTTTCATAGAATGTTTTGGTGGATTGGAGCCATATTGTTAACTTTACAAACCACATTGGTAAATGTAAAGTTATGACGTTTTATGAACGGCCCTTTAACGGTATTAAAAATCTCACAATACGAAACCTTTTAAAATTGACTTATAACCTTCCTTCGAATAAAACATTGGAACAAGACGCAATTTCCTGCCCTATAAGCGAAGGAATGAACATTCTCATTCATTCATAAAATACAGTTGAATTTCCAAAGACATCGAAAATCAACGCGAAAAATGAATGCTGCATATGTAGTCTTGTTAAACAGAGTATAGTTTTTGCATGCAGTCGTAAAGAAGTTCCTTCGAAAGTCGGCATCCTGAGGCAACTGAATTATTATAGAATTATGCTGTATGATGATTGGTTTTACAATCATATTTAGTTAATCTTTTCGAAGCAAAAACACATTTTGGTAGACATTTAATGATTTAGCCCACCAACTCTACTGTCCCCAGTGATCGCGCGGTTATCTTCTTTGTAACACTGAAGCCAAAATGCAGGTGTGCTTGCATTTATGCTTTTATCAGTAGATTATCCCAGCGATAAATATTTATAGATGCTTTGCGTCGGAAACACCCATGCCTCTCACACTAGCGTGCCAACGCATAAGCACCCTTTGACGGAGTCACACAGGCACACCCTTCGCCTATCGCCACAACTACACCTCTGCACAAGTCGGCTGGAGCATTTTTTGCACTGTTCGTATATCTCCTCCAACCTGTGTGTACCGTGATGAGGCATTTCCCGGAGTCGGACTAGCTCGTGCGGATGATTGCTGTTCTTACAAGCGACGTTTAGCATCAACATGTATGATCTTTCAGAGCGGTTTCTCCTGCGTTGATCAAACAACTAATATATTTCAGGGGGTTAGACAGCCTATTTTACAACGCATGGTTTTAAGTGTCAGTAAGCTGAGTATTTGGAGAAATCAGTGCCACAGGTTGAGTGAAAAATCCGCTGTCGGGAACCCCGCTGTCTCAAGGTCATTCGCTTCCCCAAGGATCGCTCCCTGAAGCGACAACCTTGCAGTCTGACCAACCGCAACTCAGGAGCATTCGGAGAGGCACAGCCGTTTCTACACTGACTTGGGCGCGAGACACTTGAACTTGCTCCCAAAAACCATAAAAAAACTGCCGTCACCACGGACTGCACACACCGCCTCCTTCGCTTTCAGGCCTAAATATCAATGCTTTTCTGAGAGATAGAGAGATAGCAACCCAACGCACTATATACAATTCACCACCTTATCTTGTGGCACCCTGTTTTGTCTTGTTGATCGGTGCACTGAGGAATGATCATCACTTCGTCCACTAATCTCACCCATTTCAGTACTCCCGCCGTATTTATTATTCATGTGAATAGCTCCGCGCGATTCTCTGACATTTGTTTAAGCCACCTCTTTTGGTCCCTTCCCCACCAGGGGGTAGGCAGGACTGCTAAGATATCCTAGACGGTCTTTGTGCTCCGTTATGGGTCACGTTTTGTTTAGTGGAGAACGAACCGAGTTGGCCTGCATCTCTTACGGAATTGAGTCTCGCCGTTTACGTAGGAGTTTTTAAAGTGAAGGGAGGGGAATGGGAAGTGACGCAGATTTACCGGGTGTGGGAACACACGCCAACGGTGGGGTGAAAAACCACAATTACTCGTCCATGGTCTATGGATCATGTCATGCGCGAATGATGGCAGTGGGAGGGGAGGTTTGCTGCTGGGGCGGC
Source organism: Spirometra erinaceieuropaei (assembly GCA_902702965.1). NCBI lineage: Eukaryota > Metazoa > Platyhelminthes > Cestoda > Diphyllobothriidea > Diphyllobothriidae > Spirometra > Spirometra erinaceieuropaei. Next base: position 1,930,518 of record CACRXP010000020.1, on the reverse strand, counting down.
GCACAGGACAGTAAGCTGTGAGCCAGGATAAACACATGCAGGACAACACAAAGGACGGTCGGGACAAAGACAATGCTTCCAAGAGAAATGATGATTGTATTCAGATACGGTATCCATGAGGATATTCCATGGCATTTCATCCTGATGGAGTGCCCGACAATCTAGCAACTGGCCAAATCGGTGATCGCCCCTACCATTGTTCAATCTTTACTGCAACCGACAGGACAACGAGCCAGTGGCTCAGCGGCTAGAGGCGTTTGACTTCTATCTAGCTGGTCGCTAGATCGAGGCTCAGGTGTTCCACACTTTGGGGTCGGGTATGACTGGCTGACCACAGTTAATAAGCCAGAAATGTCCATTCCATCCTCTGTCGTCTTTGAAAGTAATAACATTCTGCCTTTATCATGCATCGCTGTGCGGCCACTGGTTGTGCTGAAGAGGGAGCCCGTAAGGTACAACGGAACCAGCGGTTTCTGGAGAAACTACCGGTGAGCGACCCTCTACTTCTCTACCCCCTTTATTCACGATCAGTTGATCTCCGTTTTTTGCTTCTCCGCTGGCACACGACTTGGTACACGATAGTTTCGAATGATCATTTGGTAATAAAGCACCTATTTAGGGCGATAATTGCGCCTAAACTCTTTCATCCAGAAAATCATTATGCATGCATTACAAGCCACAAGATAATGCATATGCGATTAACATTCTAGCCCGCATTAGAATCGTACACGACTGCCTAGATGCCTGCAACCCCATTTCTAAATCATTTTCTTCATCCCCCCTTTTTACTAGACAATTCGATTGGAAAATGTGCTGCGTTGTTGCACAGCTCCTGAAGGTGGCTCTTACAGTTCTGCACCTCCTGTTGGTCGTAAGTCATGTCTTGTGCCTTGCAGTACATACCACTAACAATACGTCGGCTTACCTGTGTGCCCTTTTTAACGGGGGCTACATTTTGTGGTAAAGTGCCTGTTCCAGCGATCGCGTCTACATTTTCTCAAAGTTCAGACAATCGTCAGGTGCTGTGGCAAATGCGGTCTTGCTTCAAGCCCTAGTGGATCACCTAAGTGCATGGACTCTGCCACTCGGAGCGATCTGTCTAAATCCTCGACCAATAAAATGCTTGCCTTTACGTTTGTCCAAATTACAGCATGCATCGACAGTGTGCCTGTTGTTGTTTGTACGCCAGTGAACGTTCTAAGTGGTATTCGGAACAACTGTAGCTTTCCAACTCCTGTTCTCTCCTGATGACATGTTGCTATTGACTCTATTTCATGCGAGGCATATGTGGCTACTGGACTGCAACTCTGATTTACCAGTTTCTGCACTCTTAGAATAAAAACTGCTACCGCTGTGGCTGTGCAGATGGCTACGCAACTTGAGAGGGAATCTTTGAGTTGGAGCTGGCTCAGGGCTCCGTCCAGATTAAACGGCCTAGATTATTCGGGTTGTCCACGCTGTCTAGTTCGTTCACGAACCACGTACCTCAGCCAGCGGGCCTGTCAGAAATCCCGGGTCGTTCTCGGGGATGAACGAGATTAAGCATCCAAGACGCTCCCGTCGGACATAGCCGCTAAACGCTACTACTGCGTCGGGGACAGAGGGCTGGACAATATGTTGTGCGTTAAGTAGATCGCTCAGTGAACGTTTTCCGAAGCAAACAGGGTACGAGAGTGTGACAGTGGTCTTGGACAGGCAACAACAAAACAGGTAAAATTAGATCAAGATATGATCGCAGAGGAGTTGTGATAGACAAACATCGCCGTCACCACTAATCTTATCATCTGGTTTGTTTTCTGTAAGATGAAGGTGCAACGGCAGATCGGGTATTTATTCATTCAGGAATGGGCACACTGATCCATTGCCTTCCCAAGGCAAGCAAGATCCGTATGGGTGGCAAAAGTCACGCCTAAACATTTTTATACAGAATGTGTTTGGGAAACGGTATAGAGAAGGATCCCACTTAGCTGTCAGTAGACTGTGGATCGTACCATAAGGGGTTTTATCTTGGCATGCATTTTCAGGCTGTTGCAGAAATTACAACGCCAGCAACGACTACTTCCCACGACCTCACGCGTTAATTCAGAAGTCATTATTTTCTGAAGTTACTCATTGTTTATTGTTTAATTACTTCTCTCATTACCATTGTCGTACAGAAGCGTAGAATAAGACTTTCGGCATAAATCCAGAGAATTTCCGTTTTTTTCATATTTTTTCAGCTTACTGTTTAGCATGCTGCCTCGCTTATAAAAAACAGTCGTTACCCGAGGTTCTCGATCTTGAAATTATTCATGTAATTAGTATGATTAGATCGTTATTCGATCCAATTGGAGTACAGAGCGTGCTTGCTCAGTTGTGTATTTAATGAAAAACAACAATGGAGACTGAGCTGAGTATCTTCGATCTCAACTGAAAAAAGGAACGTGATTAAATGGCAACTTATGCTGTTTTACGCATTGTGAGCAGAAAGCGAAAGTAAGCTAAAACTGAGCGGGGAGGTTTGTGGGCATTTACTAATATCCACAAGTCAGAAATGACCACGGCTGTGTTTGTTTCATTTGTCCCCCATAAAATTCGATTAAAGCCCGTTTACACGCATGTGTGTGCCTGGGTATTATTCTACAAATTCTCCATTTCAGATTGTCTTTGGTATCCTTGCTGTTGTTGGAGCACTACTCAAATCTGGAAAACTGACAAAGAGCATTGTAGAGAAAATCTTTCCCGGTGAATCTATAGACGATACTCAAAAGGAAGCGTTGACAGTGTTTGTGAACAACTCCCTCGGTAAGTCGACTGCAGTGACAAATTAAAATGTTTTCTTCATTTATTCAGATGCAAAAGGTAACCAAAGTTTAATCTCTCTTTCTAGGCTCTGTCGGCACCATTATCGTTTCGGTGGGCGTCGTCTGCCTGCTTTTCTGCCTCTTCGGTTGGATCGCCTCCTGTTGTCCATGCGGTATATTGTTAAAACTTGTGAGCAGTGTCCCAGTGTGTCACATAAATATCTCGAAGGGAGGCGAGAGGTTCCTTGGGCTTTTAATTTATCAATGCTACTTTTTTCTTTTTAGTACGCCGTTCTGCTCGGGGTCATCCTTGTTATGCAAATTTCATTTACCGGCTACGTATTTGGAAGCCCTGACTACGTAAGTGCACTTAAAATATGCCTCTTCGATTGCAATTTTTTAATCGATTGGCCAGTTAGGTAAAAAGGGGTTGTTTAAACTACTAGAGAAACAAGGAAGAGTCCCTAAAGTTTTTCGTGATTTTTAAGATTCTTTTAATGTACGAAATAACTTCGTTTATCTCTTACCCGCTTTGATGCTGTTTATTTCACCCAATTTACAACTTATTATTTGTTCATTCGAAACAGCTTCCAGGTCGCGTTTTTGAGCTGATGAACAACGCGCTTAAGTCGTGTATTAAAGATTCGAACAAAAACCCATCTTGTCAAATTTGGTTTCTGGTTATGACCGTAAGTTGACCATTTTTACTGATATTAATGGCTGAACATTTATAAACAAACTTTGTTTATGAAAAATGCTTTTAATCGCTAAAACAAGTGAAAATATCTAATGAATACTTTTAAGTATGCTCCGCAAATAATGAAACCCACAAATAAATGAATCCCCGAATGCAGTGCTGAAAAAAGGCGAGGATCAGCTGCACAACACTTAGAATGTTTTGCAAAAAATGTTGTTGCATACATGATTACCGTGACGAAGTTTGGTTATGTGTCCACTTTATTAACAAATCCGTAATGTCTGTGAAGTTGACCATATTAATAGGAGACGCAACTGTCGGATTCAAATTTAGCTCTGTTTTTCCGAAAGGATAGCGTTAATCATGTTGTTTACGAAACTTTTTACTCAGTAATAATGGCTATGTCTGAATTGCACAATAGCCGAAATAGGTGTTTTACGAACCCGTCAACAGTAAAAAGGGTTTCAGTTATAAGCCTAAAGTAGGAACTTCTCTCGACACAGTAGGTAAACTGAAAGATAATACATTTGCTAGAGGTTAAACAGTATTTGTGGTAGCAAGTCGATTATCGCATAATATGTGCGCGATAACTTCATTTATTCTTTCTCAGAGTTTGTATTTTTGGTTGTCTTTTTCCAGAAAGGTAACGATATCCTCGAAGTTAATGTTCAGTCAATTGCCCAGTCTTATTTCCAGTGTCGCATACACCTAACGTTTGGAATATTCCTCATTGTTTTGCTCGCACGGCCAGTAATTTTCTTACGACAGCAGTAATTTTCTTATATTTTTTAAAAGTAGTATCGCCGACGAACATAGAATGATAAACTTAAATAAGGATGCCATTGTCGGATAGCACGCAAACTACTACTAAGAGATTTTGTGCTATAGTCCTGTTAACAGCTAATGCCATCGATCTTACATGTGTGGTCTCAATAGACACTAGGCTTAAATCTCCCGAATCGAAGTTACACAGATAAATAATAAACCCGTAAGTTGGAAGTGCGTTCTTAGTTTAAGTGTAAATTGGTTTTCACCAGGCCAGCCCGGAAAAAAAGGATTCGGTAGTGATATTTGCATTCAGACTTTGGAATGACCAGAACGGGCGACTTAGCTGAATGCTAGAGGACAAGTTTAAAAATTTTTTTTCGACTAAATATCAGATAAGACATTATTATTTGACAGAACAATGTCCTGTAGTCTAAGAAAGCGCGTTAACTCTGTTTAAGCCCCGACTTATTCATTTGCAGAGCAATGACGATATCTGCTGTGGATTGGGCGGCTACAAGAATTTCACAGGTAAGTTCCTGGTTATTCATGACCTGCAGAGCCCCACGAATATTTTTGTTATTCAAGTGCGCCTGATTTATGTTATATGAAATGTTTCTTCCTAAAAAGATTTAGGAATGACACAATTGCCGGGACCCTGCTGCACAAAAGACGCCGAAAACTTGCCACCCTCCTGCGATGCCGAAACCGCTAAGAACGCAAACGTGCCTGGTTGCACGGACAAAATAACAGCCTTTGTCGAAGCTGCCGAAAACAAAATCCTACCTATTCCCATTGTACTAATATTCCTTCTGGTAAGACCCCATGTTTCTTAACGGCACCCTGCGTAGTATGGGAGAGAACGAAATACGCTCTTCTGGAATTCTGGCGTCTAAGCAGTGTTTTAGGTAATGATCGGTTGAAGGACCCCAAGCATCTGTGGCCATACTTATTTAACTGGGTTTTAGTCCAGTACGATTATTTCGGTTTGGCGTTTCATCTTTCAAGGATAGATCGTCTGTTGTGGACGGGCTGGTGGGTTATCAACAGTGACCTCAGCTCTGAGAGCTGAGAACCGATCGTTGTAGACACTTAATGTTTATTTTAATTAATTGTCCTGCCCAATGTCGGTTGCTGTATATCAATGCATAACCTTTTTTCCGCCCGAAAAATGAATTTACTAATTATCTATACTTACTTTGCCATTCCTCTATGAATACATAGGTCCCACCCGTGAAAGCCCTACTACCCCTTTCCCCGTAAGACAGGCACCTTGTTTGGCCGTGTGCATGTTTGGAGTTCTTCACCCGATCGTTGCCGTGTTTTAATTCGCCGCGCTACAATTACTAGACCGAATTTTGTTAAGCGGCTGAAGACAGATGACATGAGTTTAACTTCGCAGCTACGAAGATAATCGCCCACACCGGGAACAAAACAGACCGAGAATTGATTGAAGTCTGGGTCTCAAATACGAACTCAGTAAATCGATTTATCGATCTGGTGCCGGTGCATAGAGCCATGTGCAGCCACCTCCAGTCCTGCGCCATCGACCGATGATCGACTAACACATCATAATAGCCATCGATTTTTCTGCTGCTGCTGCTCTCTCTTGAGATCGACTTCTGTACGCAATAGAAAGCTCAGAGCAATCAACAGAATGTTCGGGTTCTTGGTCACCTTTCTTTTTAACTTACGCATACACCTGCAAATCGAACTTTTGCCTTCATCTGATATATCCATGATAAGCAGAAGTATGAGTTGATCTCCCAGACACCCGTGATCGCTGAGGAGTTCAGAACATGTCCCAACAATGCTAGGTCGTGCCTAAAGGACAGACAAGTGGTTGCAGTTGTTTACATAGGTTTGTAAAGCAAGCAAAATGCCGAATACTCAGGTGGTCTGTCCGGTCTTGAATACCTTGCTGTCGGACCGACGTAGACGACCGCATGCCGCACGGAGCGTGTTCGGCAGGAGGATTAGGGACCCGGAGGTAGATGCGTTGGACAAACCCGAGGTTAAGTCGACGTCCAGCAGGTTTTATTTGAAATATGAAAACACAACAGGTGTCATCGCCCGTAGTGTTGTGACACGGCCATTTGCAGTCTCACACAGCGCCAATTGGGATCCAGGATGCCCACGTTTTTTGTTATTCTTGAAAATCCTGGGCAGTATCCATTGTAACCCAGGTGGAGTAGTGGCACACCAATTTTCGACTATTGCCGTGCCGACTACTTGCGCCGTCTCCCGCTTCCCGTCTTTTTCGCTCACCTGTGACATTGGAACAAGGTGGGAGATGAGAAGGGAGTGCGGTAGATGCAACGCAAGTCTACCAGCACTTTATACTAATTCACGCGCAACTCGCCGTCCCTCAACTCCATCTGCTGTGGAACAGACGACTGACATCGCTGAAATCGACTATGGAGCTGCCAGTGAGACATACATGCACGGCGTCTGGCACATTTTACCTCACCAACCTTGCTCTGATGTCCAGACAAAAAACAAGATTACGGGGGATGGACACCGTGTCTGCCGCACATGACGTTTCCAGAACTGCACGGTAGTGACAACTTGGAGGTGACTTAGGCGAGAGTGCCACTATGGTCACACCAGGAACGGTCCACTAGACCCTGACTGTTTGACCAGAGATCACCTAAGCTGTTTGGAAACGTTTCCAGCTACGACTTTGAACTCTCTGGGGTAGGTATAAGCACGCAAGTAAGGTATACGCTTGAAGTATCTCTGTCAGGACTTTTGAAAGTAAACCGAGTTTGGATGGCACCATTTATGATTTCCGGAAGATGATACATCCGGTTATTTACCACGTGAAACAAGACATCAAATATCCAACCATATATCACACATTTGTTCATGCATTAGAATGATTTGTAGGGTTTAATTTTTTCCCTAAAAGCGCACTTAAATTTAGATTGAGTAGTAAAGGCGCTGGTCAGACGCAGGTCATTCATTTAGTTTTAAATTTTCTATTTTCTGACATCGAAATACTAGCATGGTTTGGAAAAGGTACTCAGTGATCATTTCTATATTTGAGGGAGTCTGGAACATTCTTGTGTAACATTTTATTGATGGTAGGGCATACTCAGTTTTTTTCCAGGAAAAAAATTGTTTTGGTCAATTTCATTGCAGTCCGCTTTCTGGATAAAACCTAAAGTAGTCTCCTAGCAGTTTCCTCAAAATACTCTTCACATGCAAGGAACGGTCAACTTAGAATGTCCTTAGTAAATTTACAACTATTCGGATAGCGCTTGTGGACAATTCTTACGTCATGCAGCGTAAGTGTCCTTGAATTGACTGCCCCCGTAATTTCGAATTAAGTGCTCGCGTTTGGAAAAGCCGGATGTATATGCTCTTAATACAGAAACTGGTTTGCGGTTTCACAACACCTTCGTTGGTGTGACCGCATATGATGTTTCATTTTAAGGACCTTCGGAAAGTTGTACCTGAACAATTCTTTTCTAAACAATTCTAAAGATTTTCTTGCATTAGGGCGACACTTGCTAATCTAATAGTTAAGTGATTTCTCCCCCTTCCCTGAAAATGCCTCATGTGCTTCATGACTTAGTTAATTTCTCGACCAAAATCCTGTTCAGAGCTTAAAATTTACATGGTAAAATAAGCATTCCCTTATGAATTTCAGTGGTTCAGTGACACCCCCTTCTACGTTCTGACTAGTTAAAAACTCAAAGTCGAATGATTACCGTAGTACATTATAAAGTCCCTAGTTTAATTGCGCCATTTAATTTCACGCATCAGCCTATTAACTAGGTGGCTTATTCATGAAGTATGTTCATTCGTAAGAAATATTTAACAAGGAAAAATGGGATTATGAACGACCTAGCTAGGTCAAATTTAAGGTCGTGTCGTAAAAAGTCAAATTCTTTTAATTTAAAGATAGACAGAGCAGATCAATCTCAATAGGCCAGTAGGTCAGTATATTTTAAGAGTAATAGGCAATGCCTTTGAAAAACCCTATTGAAAACGATACATTCAATATCTAACTTTAAGTAAACACGGTACTTACATGTTGTCAGTGATATATAACTCTATCCAATTTCAGCTTGCTCTCCAGGTCGTGGTCATTCTCGCAGCCGCATGCTAAATAACAGTCCTCGCTGGCTATTTCAAAAAAACGGATATGCAATTTGTACAGATTAAAAACCCCTTCCTCTGGAAGTACCAAATAAACTCCTTTTCACATTAAGGAGAATCTGCATTGACTTTTTCTATGAGACGCAGAGCGGCGTACAGACCTTAACAGTTGCAGATAACCTCTGAATCGATGAAGACGTTCTGAAATGAAGTCTGATGCAGTCTGGGAAGTACAAAGTGGGTCGATGTAATACTGTTCTTCTCAGTCACTAGCACGGCGCTCGCATCAGGAACGCGGAGGAATTTTGCACCCTCACATGTTTACAAAAGAAAGTTTCATTGAACAATTCGACAGAAGGCATTAATGGGAAGATTTCATGAATTCCGGGAAGCGCAGGAACGGTCGGTAGTTTTGGAAAGTTTTGAAAATTGCTGATAGAAGCGGACAAAGAGTTCCAGTTAGCAGTTCAGAAGATGAAGATGCGTTTTAAAATGTTTTGAAAATGTCAGAGGCTCAAATGTACATACACGTCCTCAGTTTCGTTCCAATTCAGAGAAAACGGAACTTGGTTTTGTGTCTGTTCAATAGAGCCACCAGAATTTGCACCTCAGATACGACCGATTACGAGCTTACTTTCCTAAAGAACGTTTTTCTTGCAAACGGGTATCCGAAAAAATTCATCGATAAATATCGCCATCCTAGACAAGAAACTCCTGAATAAATATCGGTACCTAAAAAGTCCGTGACCATCTACCTCCCCTTCAAGTGTGATAACGTGTCAAACGTGATCAAACGACGACTTCGGTGCACTATCGAAAGGACGTATGCCGCCTCTAAATTGTTGTTCATAAGCACCACAACCGCCATCCCAGTTAGACCAGCTATAGACATTTTGCCTATGCACGTCACACCAAACTGTATTTATGAGTTTACATGTAGTTGCGGATGCAAGTACATCGGGCGCACGCAAAGGCAATTGGCAGCTCGATCAGCTGAACACAAATGCGAAGTGGCTGCTTAGGGCAGAAAATAAGGTACCCAGCAGCTCAATAACAAAGCACCTAGTGGACACGGGCCATTCGGTGGACCCAATGGTTGCATTCCAGTTCCTGTTTCGGGCGACGACCGGGCTTCTCTTGCGCTTTGCAGAGGCCGCTGCAATACGGAGGAGGAAACCAGAACTCTGTAAGCAGCTGGACCATGTGATAAACCTGGCACTGCCATGGTAATTATCGATTATGGACGAAACCCTGTTCCCATGTGCGCCCTCTCATTTAGCCCCCACCCGCCCTCCTCTCCCCGGCATGACTGAATGCTCCCCGCAAGTTGCACTCTAAATCACGCCGCACAAATTCTCTCATACTTGAATGACTTCTCTCCCCCACCCCCCTTTGCCATATGCACCCGCATACTAGACCCATGTTTCGGGTTACCTATCACGTTTTATCTCTCTAGGTCGATCGTTGATTGAACAGTTTGCTTTGTCATATAACTATGCGATGACCGTGTGCAGCTGAATGAGAGGTCTCGAAATTTATGACGTCAGTAAATTCTGCATGCTTTGTCGCCTTTGCCTTGTTCAAATTTATTCGGGGAAACCATTGCTTCAATTTACGATTATGCACATTAATCTGCAAATGTAGCCACTTTCTAGATTCCTTGTTCCCGCGACTGAATGCGTTCTATCAGCGGAGCACTCATACTTCAGTAGACATCATTCGTGTTTGGGCGTTTCTGAGGATGTATGGTTTCAGCGTTAGCTTGTTTACCAGTGATCGAAGCCTCGAGATTACTAGTTAATTTGTTTCATGAAGGCAAATTTCCAAAGCAGTATGCTTTGTTATTGCAGGATGGTCCTCAGCTAATTTACTGCGGAGGCATGGTCAGATTTTGTTAAGCAGCCCAAATGGAGCCAAAACGTCTTGGGTCGCATTAGTTGCAAATTAACTACGGCAAAATGGATAACGGAGTAAGACACATCCTGGTATCTCTCTGTGGAGTGCAAAACAAAAGTTAAGAAGGTAGATGTGTTATCTCATTAAGTTCTGACTGAATATCTGAAGTGTGTTTTCGACTCCAAAGTATTACTTCAAGAGAGTTTTAATATTAGTTATCATTAGTTTCAGTTTGTTTGCGGGAAGCATAGGTGCTGAACCTTTGAACTCCCTGTTTCTTGCAAGGAAGCGAACTATATCAAAGATATGAAAATGTAACATCAAACAGCTACAGAAGTTTTTCAGATTGGCAAAGTTTTCGAAACCAGGCAGATAAACGACTAGTTCCAAGTGTTAAAAACGTTAACGTTATTAAATTTGCTGTACTGCAGTTCGTCTATGTATAATTGGCGCTATCCAGTTTCTGAGGGAGACGAATTGAATGCCAAATCTCAAATTTCACGTGCCTGTTACATTAAAAAAAGTTACTGAAATACAGGCAGTAAAATAATAACATTAGTAAACTGTTTGAGCGAACTGCTAAGACGATATCGGTCAGGTGACATTATGACGTTTAATGATACACTGGTCAAACTTGCGCTTAAAAGCCTCGACGGAGGTGTACATGACGACATCTGCAGGCAGAGCAGTCCAAGCCTCGATCACTTTGTTTTAGAAGAAGAACTTCCTCATACCTAGCTATTTTAGTCACGTTAGGATGCCGACTTCCCAACGAACTCCTTGTCGACCCCTTACATAAGCTACACATCATGAAAGGCGATTACATGGATAGCGCGAATTTTTAGGATTAATTAGAAAGCGTACGTAAAATACTCTTTCTTGTATTCGTTTGGTAGGTATTATGTATTCTTTCAATTCTGCATTTGAAGAAATACTGTCCTTTGACTAAAACAACTCTCTCATCTTCCAAATAACTTTGGAATCCGACCTTGCGTTACAATTGCATTCAGGGTCTTTAAAACTACAAGCTGCATGCTTTTTGTGCAAGGAAAATCAAACGTTTTTTAGGTTATTATGAAAAGAACACTAAGGGTCCACGAAAGTTTACAATGATAATGAACCACAGTTTCCACTTTATAAGCAGCATTAACGAATGTGCTGGCGCAATGAGGTATGACTGTGCGCTTCACGGTCTCACAAGTAAAAACATCTTTAACATCAAAGGGTACTCTTTGTTCGAGTGGATCCTCAAAGAAATCGTTCTTTGCAATCATATGAGTAGAAGAAAGGATATTTTGTGTATGTTTTCTATAAAAAAATATTTAAATTTATAAGGTTTTCATAAACTAATGAAACAAATTCATAAGAAATAGTGGCGAGCGAACGTTGCTTTCAATAACTTCTTGTCAAGCCATTAAAATTATTTGGGACCGGGGTACAGTGAATGAAAAAATCGATAAAAGTTAGGTTTTAAATTACAGGCTAGACAAGAGCGGAAGGGCGTAGAAACTTGTGCGGGGTTAGTCAACCTTTGACCACGGTAAGCGCGGAGCCTGAACAAGGTTCTTCTGGGCGCATAGGGTCGGTCTTCGTAACCTTATGGCTGCCGCTTCTGCTGATGCTAACAGGCGCTGGCCCAGTAGCTTAGGGTAGCTCGAGGGGACCTTGTAAATCACACTAAATGCTTCAGCGGGATCCACCTGATGCCGTGAATTCACTGCATGCGCAAGGATGGCGCTGTCTATTCTCCTAGTTTCACCTTTTGCAAGAAATGGGGGAAGGTGCTCTCGTATCATTGTGGAAAGGCGATGACTCGTGCGACCAATATAACCTGCTCCACAGGAGCAAGTGAATGAGTAGATGCACATTGAGGCGGTCTGAGCTGGCAGCCTGTCCTTGCATTCTCCGCGAAAAATAGGGTTAGTAGGGAATGATGTGCGAACCCTTGCTGCTGGGAAGGTTCCCGAGGCAGCTTGGTGAAGGTGTACTCTTAGAAGCTCACTTGCAGCGTCTCCTTGGAAGAGGACTTTGAGGAACAACGTTTTCTTTTCGGCGGCCAGTGTGGTGGGTTTTGCGAGTCGTTCGGCAGGGTTCTTTGCGATGAACCTGTCAGGTTACCCGTTTTCGCGAAGCAAGTCCTGGATTTTTCTAAGTTCCCCCTGGATACTACCTGTTGGACAGATTTTTATAGCCCTTTGTGCCAAACACCTGACTAGATATCGTTTTTGTTGGAGAGGCACGAAACTAGCGAAGTTCATGTATAGTCCAGACCAGGTATTCTTCCGATAGACGCTCCTTCGGATGCTGCCGTCATATATCCTGTTTAGAAGGACATCTAAGAAGGAAGGCGAACCGGCCGATTCCATCTCCGAAGTAAATTCGACCGATGGATGTGCTCGGTTTACAGCATTTAGGAGGGCAGCAACGTCGGTTTCTGTGGTTTCAATCGCAAAGATATCATCAACGTAGCGACCGTAATGTTTGAGCTTTTTGATCTGATCGCTTGGTTAAAATCTCTCCAGCCTGCCCATGAAGACGCCGGCAAATTTAGTTGCTGATTTTACGGAATTTGGTTTACACAGGTAGTTGATAAAGAGCTAATTGGAAAGCTGGTATCTTGACATGAGAGAAATCTCTTAGGACCAAGCTACACGGTAGTTGCTATTACAACCCTACTAGGGCGAGCTTTTAGAATTAACGAACACCTCAGAATTTTAGTCATTTCCTGAGATTGCACACCTGATGGCCAATGGAAGGAAACAGGAGCCTATCTAACCTGAATTCTCGACTATTGTCCTGCACAAAAAGTAAGATGAGACAAAGTATGACAAAACGTTGCGTTAATAGTACTTTTAGGAAATGGTGAGACATCACCCTGCCTGACAGATATTGATCCACCTGACCTTTTTAAGATATTTTTATTTTATTGTCACAGACAGGAGAGCGAAGGCACAACTGGGCAGAGGATGATAGTTTGAGGGAAGATTTGGGTCATTCGGAGTAGGGACTGCCTTTTCATTTAATGAATTTAAATCAACATTCATATGTGCCAGTTGTGTTACGTTAGCCAGTGAGACGCCTATGATCCCTCCAAAAGCCAACAAAGGAAAGAGGTAAAAGCGGAAGAATCAAGCCGACTAAGATATCAATCTTTCAGTCTGGCAGTTTTCCTTTCAATCAAAAGGCTAAGGCCCTTTAAATCATTACGCTTTCGTAGTCAATTGAAGACTTGCTTAGGACGCTTTAGGCATCTGAGACATGATAAAGAGACACTGGTCGAACTATAACAGTTACAGTGGGACAACAAATATCAGAGCTTACACCCAGAGTTTCCTAAGACAGCTAGAACACAATACTTTGAGAAATTCTGGGATAATACTAGAAATTGAACCCTGAAGTATATAAATTTTTTTCTGAGAATGTGTTGCGGAGAGAAATTCCCATTTAAAAGGAGACGAGGGTACGATCACTGGGACGGTAGATTTATTGGCCTGAGCTTTGGAACTCCAACTGAAGTTCATCATCTGAGGCTGCTAGATTGCAACAACGTGTGAACATTTATATCGTTGTTCCGTGAGGGGGGGGGGACTGCGTCCGTGGCTAGATCTGGTTTATGCCGCCTGTTCCACGATGGTCTCCGACGTGGTGACGCAGTTTGTACTTCGCGAAGATGTGAGCTGCGCAACCTGGCTGCGTGGGCGGAGAGAGTGACTGTTTATAGAGTTGGTGTCCGACACTTACGCCTCCAACAGTTCTCGCCCCGTCTTGCTGCCGGCTGGCACTAATATCCGCGTGTTGGCGAAGTCAAACTCATGGCTTTCCTCCAGCGTGTGAGTGGCGACTTGAGATAGTGGGTCGCCTCTTCGAACGGCCCGTTCGTGCTCAAGTATTCTTCAGCTGATACGTCGTCCTGTCTGGCCTGTGTAGTGGCAAGGACAGTTTTGACACAAGAACCTAGGCTGCGCATATACTCTTCCATTCGTAAGAAATTCCCATTTCTGGTCAGGTTTCCAACTTGCGCTTAGAAGTGTAGTTGACCTGCAGAAGGTCCAATAGTACAGAGCAATTGGAATAGGACAACGGAGCTTTACCTTTAACACTAAAAAACCTAGGGTCGAAAACCAAAATGTGGCCAACATGGAAGAGGGCGTCCGCTCGAGTATTAAAGGAAATTTGGTCAAAAAAGCTTCATATAGTTATGGGGCGGAGGTTTACACCGTCAAAATCGCCACATATATGAACAACATGTTTACAGGACAACAGAACTAGTTTTTTGCAAAGAAATTTTGGACAATCGGACCTTTACAGACAGTGGGGGTTAGACAAATACTAGGAAATATCATCTAACGAAGATTCTTCTAATCTGCCACAATAGCGGGTCCAGGTTAGGAAGGGGGCGATTGAGTGCGGTAGGTGCTGCGCAAGTCTACTCCCACTATCAGCGATTTCGCTCGCTAGCAACGGTCCCCCCCCGCTGGAAGACATCACCAAAGACAACGATCGAACTGCCATATGTCAGACAGAGACGCCACCTTGCGGCAGTCGTCGGGAATAGGGTTCACAGAACTGATCTTCCGTTCGCCGTCGCTTTCTACCGTTAGAGCCTCCACACTTTGAGAAGCATTTCTAAATGCCCGCATGCCCTAGGAGTTTGTGTGACCTTTCCCAAATCCCGAATCACTACGGAATCCTAAAACCCGAATTCATCAGACTGAAGAGTTAGTGACTAAAAATCGCAATTCATGAGGTACGTAGGCCCTGCTCTGCCTTAAGAGAAGACGATTTTTCCGAAAACGCAGGCGTCCGAATTGTGTCAGGCGTGACGGCATTGACCAAGCCCCCTTTGCCAGTCGATAGGATGTGTCACGTGTGACTCCACCCTTGGCTTGGCGACACCGTGACTCCGGTGGATATTTTAGTCTCTATTAATTGGCTGCCATCCGGTGTGAATCAAACGAACGCGGACACATTGCGTTGACACAAGCCGGTCTTAACCATGGTGGGGCAGTTTACCACCATTGACCTCGCGGATGCTTCTAGCTCCTCGCCCCAGTAGAGACTATCTTCAAAATATCGCCTTACGTAGTTATTATTAGGAGAAAATCTGTTCTTATCATAACTAATTACTTTGTAGAATTTGAAGGCTTAGCTCTGCATATTGTCATCAAAACAGCCGTAGGCATGCATCGATTAATCAGAATTCTTTAGGAAGGATTTTTAGTCATGTAAGTTTCGGGGAAATTTCCTCTTAATTGCATCGCAGTGAGAAGATACTGTTTATAAAACTACATCCATTTTTAAATTTCCCTCTATACATTCTTGTCCGGTATCTAGCGTCACCGTTCATTTAATGGATCAGGCTAACTGTCTTTTGAGATATCACTTTACAGTCTGTGTGCCAACATGTGCAGAAACCATCATGGTTTTATCGATCGCGCTCGAGTTTACCGTTTTGCGCTGCTTGCATCGTAGACACGCACTCGCCTGCAGAGCAGCTCACAGTCAGTGGCTTAAAGCACTGACGAGACGAATCACTGGTGTTATTTTAGACTCCCGCAACTTCATTTATATAAAGCCATTTTTGCTGTAAGTCTCATACGCACTACGAATGATCTAGGCATACTATCAGTGAGTCATGTTTATGGGTTTAAAATAAAGTGTATTTTACATTCCGAAGAATGCGCCTTTAAAGGGAAATTTGACGCATAGGACTGTCGACTGCCTTTATTCTGCCGTTAGAATGGAGTTTCACTTCCAGTGGGGATAGGCTTGACTTGGATTGACTCCCTTTATGGCTCAGACGATTTCACCAAGGTCGCATCTTCAAGCAGGACTTAATCGTGTCGTTCCAATATTTGATGGCAGGGTCCTATGCCCGCCAATCCTGTCAAAAATGGTTCGCATTTCTAGCGAAAGCCTCAAAATTTCCTGTGGCATCAGTTTGATCTCCTTACTCTTAAGCACAGGCAATAAAGTCGCCACGAAGTTGACTTTGCTGAAGTACTGCCCGTCTCGCCTGATCTGCGTTGACCGGAGGTTTGTATGAAACACACTTGAGCAGCACATTGTTGTCGAGACATCTGTGCAGAAATCGAATCTGCGCATATGTGGACGACTCTCTAAGGGCAGAGGTTTCCCAGCGTCGAGCCGATCGGAGCGCTTCGTGCCCAAAAAGACTGCTGAAAGAAACTAACAGGCGAGTTTCAGGTAGCAGGTCAGAAAATGAAGTTGCGATTTTTAGGAACAAGAAATGTATTGGTCTGACGTTTCGGATCCATCATCATCTGCGAATGTCTCTGATGATGGATTCGAGTGAGAATCCGAAACGTCAGGCCAATAAATTCCTTATTAAAGTGATCTCATCTTCGTTTTCTGAAATTGGCTTTGGTAGACGCACCTTATCCATTCTAACTGCCTGACAACCGCATAGAAATTACAAATTTTTCAGCATTAAAATGGGGTCTAATATGTTAGTGGATTCCAGGCTGAAGGCGTCTGAAATCTGTTGCTGTCACTTCAGTTTTGTTATTCTCTGGGGATAGCTGAGATACAGTTGATTCATCTTCATACTTGCTTTTGGCGGGTTTTGTGAAAACTTCCATCGATGGCCTTATTTGAAAGTTTACAAGGCGCAACCCTCTCTGAAGTTTGCCCCGGAGACTGAGCTGAACGAAGAAATCGAGCCCCTCCATGTCTTTCTACACGGGCAATAGTATTCGTCTATCCAATGCAGGGTATTCCGCAAGGAGAGACGGACAGGACAATACACTTATTTTCACAGTTTTGTTTCCCTAAATCTAAAACGGAAATTTATCCCAGTATTAACGGTTTGAGTGCGACGAATCTGCTCTGCTGAGACTGTTGAGGAGACAGAACGCAAGCAGCTGCAAAACACGCTCCGTGAAACAACTACCAAGAGACATTTATCCTCCAGAATATTAGACAGCGTACGACAAAATCTGCAGTTGCAATTGGAGGGAAAAAACTTATTTCTAAGACAGCCTTTTCTAGGGGACGCAACAAGCAAATTAGTGAGACGACGTCTTAGGACAGCTCTCACAAGTGCATTCCCGCAGCGACTTTGCGCGCATCGATCAAAAACTCTCCACTTCTACATTTGAGGAGCAAAGACCGACTGCCGTTGCAGGCCACATTCATGTGTAGTTATCCAATCACCTGCTCCTGTGGAGTGAGAGATATTGGCCATACATCGAGGCGTCTGGAAAAGAGGGTACGTAGACACGTGCCTGCCTGGCTGTGTGTGGGGGAAAATCGATCGATTTCGAGTTCGATTCTCACACGTCTAATCGATACAAACCACCAAGTCGACGCTAGAGAAGCCTTTATAGTTATCGACCAGGCATCGGCAAACTAATCTAAAGGCCTGCGCAAACGAATGCTAGCTAGAGCCGAAGCGGTGTCCATTAGACTAGCAAACCCAGCATTTCGTTATCAGTAGACGCTGACACAGGCAGTCTGTCTTCGCTAGCGGACTCCCAGTGGGGATCACACGTCGCCCCAACCTGTCTCACATGCATACAGCCTCCACAACCAAACACTTATTCCCCATTTTCACCCTTTTTTACCTCCGCTGTCCTTAACACACTGCATCTGTCATTCAGAAAGGGTAAAAACAAGGACTTTAAGTAACCATACCCCCTGAGACGTGTTAATCTTGGCCACGACTTAAAAGTTAACTCTCCATATAATTGTATTAGCCTTACGATAAATTACCGAAAACCTATATTCGCCAAATGACTTTAGCAGGTTGTACAGAGGTTCGTAAAATCAACTGACGTTGCCAAGATTACCAGTATTCTGTTGTAACTAAATTATTATGGAATTTCGCTGCATGACGGTTAATTATGCAACTCTTCTTAATCAATCTTTCCGAAACGAAAATGCATTTCGGCATCTCGGTTGACATTTCGTGGTTTAGCCCATCAACGGTAAACATCTGGGGCATTGCCGCTATTGGTGTAGATGGTATCTTGCGGTCCGTTTCGTGCGTTCTCAACATCCGTACCCTCCAGGAACGCGACTTTTTTAAGGCTGACACTTATTCTGCTGGTGTGAGTAAGGTTCCGCTAAGCTAAGTCCCGAATGTGATATGTAGCAGAAGGTAGTACGTTGACACATTTATGGCAAGATGGTGTCTCTTCTAAACTAGCACCCGGCAGTTCGACCATTGCGTCCGACGATGCTCACCGTAAATCCCACAGCAGGGCGGGAGCAGGGACGATGACTTTTGAGAGTAGTCTTGCAGTGCATCTATCACACTCTCTCCTACTCCGCCTGGGCCCGGTGTCAAGACAGAGTCGAGAAGATTGGAGACGGGGGCGGCCTCGGGTGGATGGCTCGGTCGACACCGCATCCTGGCAATCCACTCCACACTCCCCGGTCCACACATCAAACAACCAGGTTTTTAACCAACAAAAGCGAAGTAAATGGAAGTTGGTATGGGTGAAGTCGCACCTAGGCGTGCCGCCAACACCCGGCTAGGATCCCTTAAAGTGGGGATTCCACAGAGACCACATTTAGGATGAACCATTGCAGCCTGGCTCTCCGACTGCAAACACACAACACTGTGTCGACTGGGAGGTTCAAATTAACCCGTCAGTTGGAAACCTTCCAAGCCACGGCATTTAGCGCACCGTGACAGCTTCAAGCACGTCAGATTATTTACAGTAAGAAAAATTCGCTAAGTGGTAGACCTCAGTCTTTTTTCCCACTTCCACAACCCAGCCGGTCAGTTTACAGGTTCGGGGAATGGGCGCGGTGGCTGATATTGTCTATCGACCTCGCCTGTGCGCGCCACATGCACGACCAGGTCCCCCAAAACACAAGGAGCAGGATTTCACACAACGGGCGTTGAACGGCGTATCTCACAAATGCGTGAGAGCGTCAACTAGCACCCAGCACGTCATTGATCGCCGGCGCTACATGTGAGGTTGCATCGGCGCGATATTTTCCCGACAGTGTTTATGATAATGTATCTATTTGCTGCACACGTCCGCATTAAAAGAAGCGCATTGTTCTGCTAAAAAGTCGAGTGTTTATATCTGAGAACTCAGGGAACATTTGCTAGGGAATGGGACCTAAAAATCAGTATAAACTGCCCAAGTCTACGACATGGATAAGTGGCAAAGTGGAGCCCAAAAGTCAAGGCCAAATACAAGACTACAGATCAGCCTTTCCTTGGAATCTCTGCTGGAGATGAGGTTGGGGCGGGAGGAGGTTGGGTGCTGATGACTTGAGTGCGCAATATCAGTCCGATTTGTATCTTTTCAAGGTAATTGCAAACTGCTTCCAAGCCAACGGCTGGCACTTGGTTCAGATGAGCCTGATACTACGGCCAAATAAATGCGCAGAACTACGACGCATTTGATTATGGGAAAATTTTGGAAATTCTCCAAAACAGGCAACACATTTCGCTATCAATTCTACAGGTCTCTACTGCGAGAGGATACTTCTGTATGGCTTTCGCTCAGACACCTCGTCGTGATTTACTGGAAAGCATCCTGGTCCATGTTTTGAGGGACCCTTTAAATGCTTATCATTTAGATAACTGTTAAAAATCCAGTTAAAGTCCATAATTAATTCCGAAGGAAAATTATGGGTTTCAGCCAATAGATCAGGACGTATTTTGCGAGCCGCACTGTGTAAACGGCCATACAATAGGAGGGCTAACTTATTTAATCTCAACGGAAATTCCGAAATGTGTTTCCATTTCGAAAAGATTAATTAAGTAGGGTTGTACAACTAATCATTATGCAGCATAATTCTAGAAGAATTCAATTAGCCGAGGACGCTGGCTTTCAAACATTTTGCTTCCAGCTGCATCGAAAACCCATGCCTTGTAAAGGTCACTACTGAAGAAGCATTCATTTTTTATTGATTTTCGATGCTTTTAAAGATCCGACTACATGGCATGTAAAACATGCACAAACATTTTCATTATTTTACTCATTTAGTGGAAAATTTCGTCTTCCTTCAATTTTATACACAAAGGAAGGCCAAAGTTGAGTTTTAAAAAGTTTATAATTGTTTGTTTTTTTAATATTGTGAACTGTCCCCTCATGAAACGTCACGTCTCTGCATTTACCAATGTGACTTGTAAAGTTACCAATGTGGTTCTGATCCAATGCTTGATTTTATAAACATTGTGTAGTTTCCTTTTAATGCTGTCGATAAATGTGTGGATTTCTTACGCGGAAATTATACGACTTGTAGTCTGGGAACCCTGAATGCAAGTGTTGCGGTATCTCAGGTTGAAAATTATTCGGGAATTGGAAACGTTTTATAAAACCATATTCATCCTTCCTCTGGGCGTAACATTGAAAGAAGACGTAATTGTCTACTGAATGAGCAAAGGAATGAATATTGTTATGCATTTTTTCCATGAAACATAATTTAATCTTTAGGAACATCGAAATTCAACGAAAAATGCATGTCACTTACGTAGCCTCCTTTTGCAGAATATGAGTTTTGGATGTAACCAAGAAGACGTTTTTTTGAAAGCCGGCGTTCTAGGGTAACTGAATAATTATAAAATTATGCACTACAGTAATTGCTTTTATAACCCTGTTTAATTAATCTTTTCGAAACGAAACTATACTTCGGAATTTCTGTAGAGATTTCATGTGTTGGTTCACTTACCGCATAGGGGACGCTTGATTTGAAAACTTTAAATAAGTAGTACACAACATGTGATCTATCTCAGAAAAGATGATGAACCTTACGAAAGATAACTGATATTTCGCAAACTAAAGGAAAGTATAAATCAATGCTCTGAAATAACATTGAAAGACTTTGGGGAAATTGAAAACATAAAGAGAACAGAACAATACAATCACACTATTTAAAAATACTAAGTTTTCGAAGCACAGACTATTCCAGCCGCGTCAAAAATCATTACAGATTACACCCTTGATTGTTTAATATATATGAAGATCCATCATGCTGAAAAATTTAAAAAGTAGAACAGGATAAGTAAACCAACATTTCGGCAATTCCCTTAAATGAAGTTTATATTTAGAAACACTTCAAAAATAATTTTAATATAAAAAATGCCTGTTTGTAATTGATTTATTGTTTGAGTATAGATTATAAAACGGTTTCACGAGAGCTGGCTGTAATATTTCTAGTTTTACATTATTAAGGATGCGGTCGATTAAGTCAAATGGGTCTTTGACATTATTCTTAAGGCCACATGTTGATAGACCGGTTAGTGGCCATTAAATTTAAATAGAATTTTCAGGCGCAATCGCAAACACACCGTTTCTATATGGCGAGGGAGATTTTCCTCAGTCAAATTTCCTTCTATTAACTTCTGGTGCTGGAGCACGCTATTTTTTAAATCCTCCTTGACATAGCGGTGAATACTTCGCGATTACAGTTTTTTAATCGGTTGCCCATCACTGTCGAATGTTTTCTTTTTATCTATCTATCAAAACATTCAAAATACGAAACGCCTTGAAAGCATTTACTAACATAATGAGTTTTAGGGCACACTTTCCGATGCAGCTGGCAGTTTGGCTAGTTTTTGTTGTCTCACCCTAAATCAAGAAGTAATCCCCAGAAATAGGAATGACCATGACGAGAGTTGGCAATAAGTTGGCCTTAGATTAATTTAAAGCTTTATATTATAGCTCAGCTATTTAAAAAGCGTTTTCATTAGATATCTTGCTTACAGATGTCTGCGTACTTCACTTTTTCCAGAGCGTAGCTAAGGTAGATTTTGTACCCTTGGTCGATCTTAACACTTTCTTGAAAATAAGTGGTAATTTTTCAGTGGCAATTGCAAGAAATCACCTTTCTGTTCATGCTAAAGGCCTTTTCGTTCTTATGTTTAGTTTTAAACTCTTTTCAAAGACTTTACGTGCAAAGCGAATTGGGCATATTAATACTAGATTATTATAAAGTCTGTCGCTTTCCAGTTTTCTTAGAAATTATCCACAATGTTGGAGTAGATTAGTTTATTCAAGGTCTATGGGCGTTTGGCTAGCAACTATGTTGCTATTATGGCATCACCTTACCATAAATCACGAAGAATGATAAGTTTTTTTCCTGAGACCAGAAAAGTAATGCCTAAAAGATAACCTAGGCATTTTGCGGAGGACCTTTCCGAGTCAAGTTACTGAGAATTCGCAAAGGGCAGAAAAGTATTAGAACATTTGTCATTTGACGCTATCAATGCGTTTTAGGGCGTGAAGTCACAGATTTCAAATTTAACATGTTAAATCAATAAAACCTGTGGTTTTCCGAAATACGAGCATTTTGCTTACAAATGGCTTAATTAGATTTACGTGGCGAAAAGGTATAATTTTAAAATTCGGTTAGTCCGTTAGGTGAAACTTTCAAGCTGCAATTACCTTCTTGTCATATAAAGACAGGTAAAAATGCATTAAACTTTTCGGATTACAGTCGCTACGTACATTTTTGTTCAAATATGCAAGCCGCTCGTAAACATATTGTGCTAGCAAAAGCGAAAATTTTTGGAAATGGTTGGGCAAATCAGAAGAGAATGGTGCCTTTTGGGTACTCGCAATTGAAGGCCTCAATTCACGTTATCATGTTTCACACTGTAGGTCACATACGGCAGTCAATATTATTTCGCACTTTCGAAGGTCACACTTGGTTAGGAGCAGATTTCAATGACTATCATTGTTATACCTTTTTATATAAACGCGCGGTTAGGCGGAGCTCAGAGCTGAAGAAAAACGTGCCACAAAATTGCTATCTGGATTTTTTCATGTAACAGTGAGTAACCGATCTCATGAAATGTTGGCTGAAATTCTGAAATGCGTTTTCGATTAGGAAGGATTACTTGGTCGTGGTCGTAATACTCATTTAATTTTTAGCACAATCTTATAACATTTTGTATTTGGCAGGATGTCGGCTTTAAAATGCACTTGTTGTTAATCCCCTGTAGAAAGCATGATCGGTAAAAAAATGAGTACTTAAGTAGCATACATTTTTCCCATTGATTTTCGATGGTCTTGCAAATTCAAATATATCTTGTAGAAGCTATCAATAAAAATATGCTTTTTTAGTCAATCGATAGAAAATTACTTCATCTTTGTAATTTATACTCAAGGAAGGAGTAAGACTGGATTTTAAAAAAATTTCTGATTGCCGAATAATTTGGTGCCTGATCATTTTGCATGAGCCCTTAGTGATTTCAGTCTACAAGGTTCATACGTTCCGCGTAAAGAAAATTCTATATTTTTCTATGTCATTAAAGAGATATAACACAAAGTCCATAAAATTTGCAAAGGATGCGGTTTATGTTGTATATTTCATGAGGAGCAGGGGTAAACGGCCAGGTGCGATTCTATGTGAATGGACATTGCGCGGTCTAAAAAAGTCTCATAATTAGAAATTTTTTTAAAACCCAAATATACTCTTTCTTTCAGTATAAAATATAAAAAAGATGTGATTTTCTATTGAATGGCTGAAAGAATGCCTATTTTTAATTTATGATTCTATAAAATATATTTGGATTTGCAAGACCATCGAAAATCAGTGGGAGAAATGCATGCTACATAAGTAGTCATTTTTTACCGAGCACGCTTTCAACAGGAGATTAAAAAGAAGTGCGTTATAAAGCCGATATACAGTCAAGTCCGAAATGTTATAATATTATGCCGCAAAATAATCAGTATTACAAACGCGACCAAGTAATCCTTCCTAATCGAAAACGCATTTCAGAATCTCAGCTAATAGTTCATGAGATCGGTCATTTCGTCTGAACGCTTGCGATAAGGAAGTAAATCTAGTTAAATAAAATTTTCAGGACATACTTATCCCCTTAATGTTTTCACATTTCACAGTGCTGCACGTCAGCGATAAAACCAACTTCGCCCTTACAATCTTACATATCGTGTTGGTGGTAAGTTAAACCTTTTTAATATCTCGGTAGTCTTACTCATTCAAATGTCCTGGTACGCCTGTTAATCCAATTTTATTGTCGTGCACTATTGCTTATTCCCTTGCATTGCCATTGATCTATTTGTGAACGTTTAAAATGGCATTCGTGCCAGTCAGAGTGGTTTATTCATAAAGACCTCTATGACAGTAACCGTGCTAAAGGTGACGCCTCAGACCACAACCAACTTTTCGGAACGTCTCTGCTGGCGATCAGTTTATTAGATGTATTTTTACGAAACGCCCAGACCTGAATCATATTACAAGCGATTTTTTTCTTTAACTGTCAGACGCATAAGTTCCTTGATGTCGAACTGTTTTGTTAAAGCCTCCATATATGTATATGTGGGTGGAATGGCATATATATATAATGGTAGGGGGCGCTCACCGATCGTTCATACGGAAACCACTCGTTCCGTTGTGCCTTAAGAGCTCTCTCTCGAGCCCAACTAGCAGCCGCACAGCGGCGCATGATATATAGGCAGAATGCTATTTCCGACAAAGGCAAGGGAGACTGGAATGGCCACTTTTGGCTTATTAGCCGTCGTCAGCCAGCCATACCCAAGCCCGAAGTGTGGCGTTGTTGGTTTAGAAGTCCTCGCCTCTACCCACCGGGCCACGAGCCTCCTAACATTGTATATTCCCGATCGAAAACCGACAAGGCAACGGGCTCGTGGCCCGGTGGGTAGAGGCGATGACTTCTAAACCAACAGGTCGCGAGTTCAAGCCTCGGGTTTTCCACACTTTGGGGTTGAGTATCACTGGCTAACGACGGCTAATTAGCCAAAAATGGCCATTCTAGTCTCCCTTTTCTTTTTCTGTAATACCATACGGCATATGTATATATGTCCAAGTGGTTCAGTCCACTGACACGGTGCCAGGCTTTGCTCTCATGTATCATGCATTGCACCCAGTTTTCGGATGACCAAAGCAACACCGTTACTTCTCAGACCAGATTTGCCTTTTTATCTTGTAAAACCAGTTAGTTCATCTTCCGAAACTAAGTTGTATGCGTAGGGGAACATGCGATCAGAGTTATCGGAGGCGAACATATGGAAAATCAAAGCGCAGATTGGTACCTAGTCGTTTACAAACTTTAACTGTCTTATACTTCTAAATCAATCATGTACTAACGTTTACGAATTTTGTGACAGCCCTACAAGCGCTTACTGTCGGTTTCAACATAACTAGCAACCAGCGGGTTCTTATCAGTTTGCATCTATTTACAAAAGTCATGCGTAAACAACATGCTAATGGTTAAAATCGCCCATCCGACCAATAAAACTTAGCATAAAATCGAGACAAACAAACAGAAAGAGGTAATATTAGGTAAAAATGGCGTACGACTTAGAAAACTGGTGTAGATTTGTCGTTAATTCACTTTCACCAGGAACCCCATGGGTAGGACGTAGGACCGCAACACAGACTGCACAAGATCTACCGCAGTCTGCCAAGCAAAGTCAGGAAGAAGAGAGTTCGGTAGTTGCTGCACCCGTCCGTCTTACCACAAACTAATTCCCATGCAGTACCATAGGGCGCCCACTGCGTGCATCACGCAGTGGACTTCGTCGTTCGCGACGGTCGACACTTCTTGTCAGTCAGTGCTTTTGTCTCTTTTTATTCATGGAATTTACCCGAGTCATTTAAAGTGCATTTGGTCCCTGTTAGAACGTCACTTCTGCTAAGTGAAACAAGTGCATGCCGTTTGTGTAGATAAAGCAGGTGCTAATGGTTGCGGTTTAATTATTGAAGATGTGTCGAACTTCACTCTGACCCAACTGTGAAAAACTAGGCGCGTCGGTGGGATTCGGACCCAGGATAGAAATTTGAGGCTTTAGTACAGCCGACCCTCTAGTCTCTGAGCTACGAGACACCACCAGACGACGCGAGTTTAATTATATATGGGTCATCTATCTGTTACGCTTCTCTCTCACCTTTTTATTCTTCATTCTTCTGCGATTCTGCCATCTCCGCCTCTTTTCTATTCTGACCTTCTTCTATACCTTCTATGGTCCTGTCATCCTAGATCTTCCTCGCTTTCTTTTCCTTTTTTCCTGCTCATTCTCCCGCCGACTTATGCATCTTAGGACAATATTTATGTCCCCACTTTTTATTCTCCGCTGTCTACGGACGTGTCCTTGACGCATGAGGGAAATGGTCGTTCGTTTTCCTAAAGTCTAGGGTGATTATGCGATCTAAACGTATAATTCTGATGAGAATTCAGTAAACAAGCATGCTGACCTCCACCCCGTGCAAAGGCGAGGGTAACGATAGGGTGAAACCCACAAGTAGATGGCAACTACAAAATGTACCCTAAAATGCAGTGTGATTGTGAACATCGCTTATCATTCACCGTTCCCGTTGTTTGAAATTTCCTCCCCTTCCTGAAAAAATGTAGACTTACCAGCGGCGCTTTATTCAAAGTCCGTCGTTTTTTTGAAAATTGTTTTTTATTTATTTTTTGATTATCGCGCTCACTCTCTCTGCTAAATGGCAGCGTACGATAAGAATTTCATACGTACCCAACTGTGAAAAACCCGGCTCCTCTGCGGGATTCGAACCCACGCAGTAAGGGGAGGGCCTTAGTACAGCCAACGCTCTAACCACTTGAGATTCGAGGCCCTGTCGGACGACGATATTTAAATCACATTTGGGTCAAGTTACCAACCCAACTTGTACTTGTACTTACTTGATACGGCTGCGATCATGCCTGATCTAGCCGGCCTCGATGATGTCCCGAATTGTACCTCTCCACGCGTGACGATCCGCGGCAGCAGATCTAGAAAGCTCAACCCATTCCCTTCGCCAACGACGGAGACCGAATACCGAAGGTCCAAAAACCACCTCCATGTCTTGACGGACAGTGTCGAGCCAGGTTTTGAACTGACCCCCTCTTCGACGCCTCCAATGGGGCAACGGTGCCGGATCGAGGACAGTAGCACTGAGCTCCTGAGGTGGACGACGAAGAACATGCCCGAACCACCTCAGTCGTCTTTCTTGGATGGCCTCAGTTATCCTCGCGATGTTGTCGCAGCGAGCGCGGACTATCTCATTTGAGACGAAGTCGGTTAACTTCACTCGAAGGATGATCCTCAAGCAGTGGTGGTCGAATACCTCCAGTTTTCGCTCATCCGCCACGCGCAAAGCCCACCATTCACAACCGTAGAGAAGGACAGACCGGACAGATGCACGGTACACGCGAATCTTAGTGGCGATGGAGAGGTCACGTCGGTTCCACAGGAATTTCCGAAGGCTTGAAAAAACCCAGCGACCAGCATCGATTCGGGAGACAATGTCGTCCTTACTCTGTCCATTAGGCAGCAGCCGCGCCCCGAGGTATTTAAAACTGTCCACTTCTTCAAGTTGACAGCCATCAATCCCCAGGGGTGCCTTCTCCTCGTCAGGGATGCAGCTTGAGAATACTTTGGTCTTCCCAGCGTTTATGGACAAACCGACTGATTTAGCGACCTCGTTCACTCGTGACACCATAGACTGCAGATCACCAAAACTTGAAGCAAGTAAGGCGATATCATCGGCATAGTCGAGATCAGTCAGTCGATATCCGGGTGCAAATTCAACACCGTCACTGTCGCGTAGGGCCCTCGCGAGGATCCAGTCAATAGCGTAGTTGAACAGTATGGGTGACAGGATACAACCCTGTCGGACGCCAGACCGAATACCGAACGGTTGGGAAAAATTGTTACGGACCAGGACTCTTGCAGTAGTGGAACGATAGTAGGCCTTGATCATGGCGATGATTTTGGCCGGTGCACCATCTAGCGCCATTATCCGCCACAGGGACTCACGGTGAACGAAATCGAACGCGGCGGCAAAGTCAACGAAGCAGACGGCCGTCAGTTGTTGGAAACTATGGTGAAATTCGAGAATGCGCCTCAGTGTGAATATCTGATCTGTGCATCCACGTCCAGCACGAAATCCGGCTTGGTTGGGCCTCGTCCTTGAGTCACGCACAGCCTGGAATCGCCTGAGTAGGACAATAGCGAAGATCTTCGCAGCAACGTCGATGAGACTTATGCCGCGGTAGTTCTCGCATTTCGTCTTATCTCCCTTCTTGAGGATAGGTACAAGAATGCCTAAGCCCCAGTCGTCAGGAACAACCTCGTCTCTCCACGCTCGTTCAATCACCTCATGGAGCCAGGGCGCCAGAGTGTCGACACAAGACTTAAAGATTTCAGCGGGTATACCGTCCTCTCCGGGTGCCTTATTGTTGCACAACTTTCGTATGGCATCGGCGACTTCTTCCTCGGAGGGGGGATCGCATGGCGCTGCATAGGTAGGAGAGGGAAGAAACTCCGCTGAGGAGGAGAACAAGGGCGATGTAGGTTGGGTATCGAAGTTGAGATGGTGCTCAAAGTGCTCACGCCAGCGCTCGACTTTGGCCGAGTTGTCAGCAATAAAGCTGCCGTTCACATCGCGAACAGAGTCACTCAGTGTAGGGGGCTTACCGCTAACTTGGCGGATCAGACGATAGAGCTTTCGAGGGTCACCAACGTTCGAGGCCTGTTCCATGGATGTCGCTATTTCAGCCCAATATTGTTTCCGGTCATCCCTGGCCGATTTTGCCGTCATCTTCCGAAGTTGGCGGAAGTAGTCATCGTTGCGGGACCTGGCTCTAGCCGTCTGAGCAGACAACTGCAGGGTTCTTCCGCTGATCCAGTCACTGGGTGTATCCAAGGATTTTCTCAGCTGCCTCATAGACCGATGTCTTCAGTGACGACCACTGGTTACTGACTTCTCCGTCGACTCGGGCCGTAAAACAGGTCCGGATTTCTCTACTTAGGGCCTCGGCAGTGCTGGCTTGCCGGATTTTTGCGACATTGAGGCGTCTAGGACGTGACATTTTTGGTGCGGATGAGAGGTGAACTTTCAGGCGTGTACGGACGAGGACATGGTCCGACCCATGGGCGTTACCAGTCTCGGCGCCGCGCATCGATCTGCTATCGTGAACCCAGCTGCGGAACCTTGAGCTGACTAGTATGTAGTCAATCTGACTGGCCGTACGACCGTCGTTTGAACACCAGGTCAGCAGATGTTTTTTGAGATGCTGGAAGCATGTGTTGGTGACAAGCAGTCGGTTTCGATCAGCGAAGTTCAGCAATCTCTCACCATTTTCACATCGAGAACCAAGCCCAAAGCAGCCAAGAAGGTGACTGGTTGTGGGGTCGCCAGGCCCAGTTCGACCATTCCAATCGCCAGCAACAATCAGCAGATCGCGGCGAGGCAGTCTTTCAACTAGCGCTTGCAACTGAGAGTAAAACGCCTCTTTATCGCGCTGTTCGGCAGCCGAAGTTGGTGCGTACACAGCGACGATGGAGATGTTCGTGAAGTGACCCTTCAGTCGCACGTAGGCCATCCGGTCATTTACTGGTTCCCAAGCAAGTAGCGCAAGCTCCGCTTGTTGTGATAGGGCGATCGCCACACCGTGTCGACCAGAGGAATTGCGGGGGCCGCTGTGGTACACGGTGAAGTGGGATTCGACTCCCGGGATCTTTATTTCACGAGAGCCCGAGTCAGGGAGTCGTACCTCAGACAGACAGCAGACATCCACGTTGTACTGATGAAGGCTGCGTGCGGTCAGACTTTAGGTACCAGGGTCCAGGAACGTTCGTACATTCCAGCATCCAATACCGAGAGTCCTTCCACGATTGAGTAGTCCAGCTCGCATACTATTCGCCCGCACCACTGGACTAGGGTTGCGGAGCGCGTCGGTTCCCGCGGACGCCGTAGCATGGGTCGTAGTACTGTGATTGGACATGTTGCATGAGGTTTCTTGGGAATTTCGAATACGGGCGGGTCCCCAACAGCCGCTCGGATTATTTGTTTGAGGTTGTCTCCTCTAGCGCTTTGGCTTAAAAACCTAACCACAAGGCAGCGGTGGCAAGTAAACTTATTTAATGGCGGTTTACGGTCGCCATGTCACAATGCCGTCATTGGGCTTTGCGGCATTTTATAAGGCTTTCTGCGTGCCAGACTTCAGCCCACCGCACCCTGGTAGCAATGTCGCTGCTGGTTCGCGACTGCTTATTCGTCAGACCTGGGTCTGCTTATTTCGCAGCTAACCTTCACTGAAGTTCGTCCCACTATCCGCCACCTGTGGACGCGCCGGGTAGCCAGCAGCTAGGCTAACCCAACCCAACCTACTGCAACGTCTGGAATCCACCAGATCTGATGCAGTAAGCTGACTGCCCAAGGAGGATTTCCTAAGTAATTCACCTAGAATCCACCAGATGACTACTAGGCTCACGTAATTCATAGATATTTTGGCAGATTTTGAATAATTTATACTGACCCAAATGTAAAATTCTCGGCGCCTCGGTGGGATTCGAACCGACGACAGTAAGGGGAAGGCTTTAGTACAGCCAACGCTCTAACCACCTGAGCTACAAGACCCCGCTGGACGACGCGAGTTTAATCACATGTGGGACAAGTTACCCGCCCAGATGACTAGCAGGATCATGAAATTAATAGGTGTTATGGCACCTGTTGACCACTGCCCCAAAACTTGGCGACTTATAGTCTCGGACAGTGGGCAAATGCCGGGGAGTGGGAAGGGAGAGAGAGTGGGATGACTGGCTCACTATCGACACGTTTATCCGCGTAAATCTACGACCGTTCGCTAGAAGCGGTAGCAGGAAAGACTGCAAACTGAACAGATAACTCGATCTCCCTCAAAAGGCGGGAAGACAGACGGCGGTGACCCCTTCTTATAGTGGTCTGTATGGCAAGTTTATGTGAGAAATTTTTGCGTGCCAGCGAATTGCGTCATCTCCCGTCTCCGACCTATTTGACTATGCCATCACATCTGACCCAATTGGAGGAAGGAGAGATTGCGGTAGACGCTATGCAAGTCTACTGTAAAATAATTCATGCACAAGCCGCTGCCCCTGCGGCCACTCTCCTGTGATGCCCACGGTGAACATCGTCGGTGACAATGATAAAACTGTCAGTATTCACAAAAACATATTCTAATAACTCTGCCAAGAAGCACGCCTCGATCGTTGAGAAACTGGGTGCATTACGGATAAATCGAACAGGCGAGTTCCAGGTAGCAGTTCAGAAGATGTGATTACTGGGACAAAAAATTTATTGGCCTGATGTTTCGGATTCTCACTTGAATCAATTATCAGAAGCAGTCGCAGATAAAGCTAATATTAAATTGAAGCAATGTTTTCCCGGAATAAATTTGAACAAGGCAAAAGCAACGAAACATGCAGAATTGAATGACGTCCGGAAGAAATATCTGTACCTAAAAAGTCCGTGACCATCTACCGCCCCTTCAAGGGTGATAACGTGTCAAACGTGATCAAGCGACGACTTCGGTGCACAATCGAAAGAACGTATGCCGCCTCTAAACTGTTGTTCATAAGCACCACAACGGCCATCCCAGTTAGACCAGTTAAAAACATTCTGCCGATGCACGCCACATCAAAATGTATTTATGAGTTTACATGTAGTTGCGGATGCAAGTACATTGGGCGCACGCAACGGCAGTTGGCAGCTCGGTCAGCTGAACAAATGCCGAAGTGGCTGCTTAAGGCGGAAAATAAGGTACCCAGGAGCTGAATTACAAAGCACCTTGTGGACACGAGCCATACGGTGGACACAATGGCTGCATCCAAGGTCCTGTTTCGGGCGACGACAAAGCGTCTCTTGCGCTTTGCAGAGGCTGCTGCGATACGGAGGAAGAAACTAGAACTCTGTAAGCAGCTGGACCACGTGATAAACCTGGCACTGCCATGGTAAGGATCGATTATGGACGAAACCCTGTTCCCATGTTCACCCTCCATTTTGCCCCCACCCGCCCCTCTCTCCCCGGCATGACTGAATGCTCCCCGCACGTTGCACTCTAAATCACGCCGCACAAATTCTCACCGTAGTCCTAACTCTCATTCTTGGATAACTTCTCTCCCCCCCCTTGTCATATGCGCCCGCATACTGGACCCATTTTTCAGATTGCCTATCACGTTTTCCCTTTCTAGGTCGATCGTTGATTGAACAGTTTGCCTGTCATATAACTATGCAATGACCGTGTGCAGCTGAATGAGAGGTCTCGAAATTTTATGACGTCATTAAATTCTGCATGTTTCGTTGCCTTTGCCTTGTTCAAAGCTAATATTGGCACAAGGAATGCAGTAATTATAGCACGTGGCTGCCGTGGGACCATATGCTTACTCTAATTAACAGTTGCCGCAATCACCACAGGGGTCGTAAATAATGCGATGATGGCTTGTTAGTCGCGTCCGAGTCATTAATTGGCATGATTTCTTCATCCGTGTTGGATGCTGGTGTGAGAGTTGTTCGGCAAATCGGCTCAGTCGCTGAGATAATTGCTTGCCCGCGCCCTCCCCACGTGACTGATTAACCTGCCCTGGGAAAATCGCAGTACGAAATAGGGCACCGGGAGGTCATTGTGCTTATTGATGGATTGCGGGCTTGAGAACCATGAATCAGGCCCGCAATCCATCAACAAGCGCAATGACCTCCTATTATTTTATTCTACTATCTTGGTATATTAACAGCTGTTATAATTTCCGTCTTGCATACTTGCATCTCATTATCATGAGTTAAATAGAATACGGAAGCGGCTCGATCCGTTGTGCTTTAACTCAATAATACAAGTGAAGCTGGGTTGAGGGATTCCGATTTTTATTTGTGAAGACAGAGTTCACGTGGCTTAATGACAACGTAGATGACTTCATACTAACTGACCGAAGATTCCGGACTCAAGCGGCTTGCTAGAAAACGACCAACAAACCATAAAGAACCGTGCTTTTTCGTCTTACGCTCCTTTTCATAATTGCGCCAAGCGAATAGCACGGTCAGTGTGGGTGGCAAAGGTTACGAGCGGGCAACCAATTACCAGGCCGAAGTCGGCCAAGTCAGACTAGCAGCAAGGATGGACTACAGAAAATGCGGGTAGATTGATACAGTACTATGGATTTTTTCATAACAAAAAGGCCTCAAAAGTTTATCCAGTCACCAGGACGAACTTAAACTATACTTAACGGAGGAGTCCTATCAAATTTATAAATGTTTCAGAAGCTTGTTTGCAGTTACTAACTGAAGAGGGATCATAAGGGATCCCACTATATTCTCAGCTGTTATAATTTCAGTCTTTCATACTTGCCTCCCTTTGGAATAATTCGAATAGAATACGAAAGTGACGAGCTCCGTTGTGCTTTAATGCAAAAATTCAAATGCAGTTGAGCTGAGAGAGCCCAATTTCTATTTGATAGGAAAAACTTTCTTTGGCTTGATGGCGGCATATTTGGCGTGACTGTAAATGACCGAAGAATCGGGTTCAAGCACCGTGGTAATAAAGCGTATTTGCGTCTTATACACCTTTCTGGGATTACGAGGCCAGTATTACTAACGTATAAAAATAAAAGTAAACCTGCTTCCACTACTGCCTCCTAATATAATGCGATAAACCTTCTGCTTTTAGAATTTGTTTGGCACCCTTGCAATTCTTGGAGTGGTATTCAAGTCGAAAAAACTGTCGGAACGCGTAGCAAGCCAGTTGCCATCAGACACTTTTTATGCCCCAGTTGGGACATACGACCGTTTTAAGCTGGTGCGTACGATCCTAGGTAAGCCAACAGCGTCATCCAATGGCACGTTTTCGGCACTCTCGTACTTTTAAAAGTAACTGTGCAATAAATGTTGCTTCTAGGTTCTGTTGCTGACACTCTCATTACCGTGGGCGTAACCGGCGTGTTCGTCACTCTCCTTGGCTGGATTGCATCATGCTGGTCCCCTGGTGGTGCATTTCTGAACATTGTAAGTATTATTGCAGTCAGTGCATAAACTATGTAGATATCCACCTACGAAACAGGAGCTTACTTAGATAACGACGTTAGGATAAGGCTAAGGCGACAAAACATGCTGAATTTATTATCGTCATTAATTTCAAAGCCTCTTATTAAGCTGCAGACGGTCATTGCATACTAATAGGACAAGGTAAACTTTTCAATCAGCGATTGACCTAGACAGTTCAAAGGTGATTTGTAACATGAAGCATGGGTTGCCGGTCTAGTATGCGGTCGCGCATGGCGAGGGGGGAGGGGAGTGAAGTCATCTAGCATGCGAGTAAGGATTACAGTGAGCACTCATCAGGCGTGATTTAAAGTGCAACGTGCGTGCAGCATTCAGTTATGTCGAGGAGCGGGATGGGGGTGGGGACGAAATGAGAGGGCGCATATGGGAACAGGGTTTCGTCCATTATTGATCCTAACTATGGCAGTGCGAGGTCTATAACGTGCTCCAACTGATTACAGAGTTCTGGTTCCCACCTCCTTATTGCAGCGGCCTCAACAAAGCGCGAGACAGGACCTTGAATGCAACCATTGTGTCCACTGTATGGCCGTGTCCACAAGGTGCTTTGTAATTGACCTCCTGGGTGCCTTATTTTCCCCCATAAGCAGCCATTTCGGCGTGTGTACAGCTGACCGAGCTGCCAACTGCCTTTGCGTGCGCCCAGTGTGCTTGCATCCGCAACTTAATGCAAACTCATAAATGCAGTTTGATGTGGCGTGCATAGGCAAAATATCTTTAGCTGATCTAACTGGAATGACCGTTGTAGTACTTGTGAACAACGAGTTGGACCACGTGATAAACCTGGCACTGCCTGGTAAGGATCAATAATGGACGAAACCCCGTTCCCATATACGTCCTTTCATGTCGCCTCTAACCACCCCCCCCCTCCCCGGCATGACTGAATGCTGCCACGCGTTGCACTTTAAATCACACCTGACCAGTTCCCACTGTAATCCTAACTCGCATGCTTAGATGACTTCTCTCCCTTCCTCCCCCCTCATCATGTGTACCCGCATACTAGACCGAAGACCCATGTTTCATGTTATCCATCATGTTTTATCTGTCTAAGTCGATCGCCGACTGAAAAGTTTACCTTGTCCTAGAAGTATGCAATAACCGTCTGCAGCTGAATAAGAGGCCAATAAATTCTGCATGTTCTGTCGCCTGTGCCTTATTCAAACTTATTCTGGGGAAACATTGCTGCAATTCCAAAGTTAGTAATGTTACCTTATTTAGCTTGTACGCATGTCACTTAACTCGCAGTCTGCCATTGCTAGACAAATCTTGGCTGTAGTTCACGTGCTTGCCTTCTGCACTCAAAGGGCAAACTGGTAAAAGCGTATAGAAGTTGCTTCTACCGTGGCCAGGGGACGTCAACATGAGTGTCATGACAGAATTTTATTGCCGACAAAGACAAGGGAGACTGAAATGGCCATTTCTGGCTTATTAGCCGTCGTCAGCCAGTCATACCAAGCCCCGAGGTGTGGAACACCTTGGGGTTCGGACTCGTGACCTGTTAGTTAGGAATTCAATGCCTTTAACCACTGAGCCACGGACTTGTTTTTCTGTCGGCTTCAATAGAGTCTTGTGACCTTGCGATCCGATTAACCGCATCAAGCGTATGCACGAGCATCAATGCGGTAACAAACATCCATGCCCAAAGTTTGCGCGCTTTCCTCGACAAATGCAACGCAGACCATAAGGCACACCAATCCTCGGATGCTGCAACACAACAAGTCGACTATCTCGAGTGATAACGTCCAAAAACTGTCAACAGAACGGGTCTGACATGTGAAACGTCTACACCGTATTCAGTGGCATAGCAGAGTCAGAGTGAACAGAGGCGGGATCTCGCGCAATGGTGGACAAAACTGGAAAGACAGTACACGCGTGGCTCACATAATATGCTTTCCAGCAGAGAGCGGCAGTGACCCCATTCTTTTGAATGTGTTACAAGGATCGCATTTTCAAAGGACCTATTTAACTCGGAAATCAGTTCGGAGGATATCGAGTTAAGCCGTCGATTGACGGCCTTCCAGTCAGAGCGTGTTAGTGCGTAGTGAAAGATCCAAGCAA
The DNA here is from genome assembly GCA_902702965.1 of Spirometra erinaceieuropaei. NCBI lineage: Eukaryota > Metazoa > Platyhelminthes > Cestoda > Diphyllobothriidea > Diphyllobothriidae > Spirometra > Spirometra erinaceieuropaei. Next base: position 1,894,428 of record CACRXP010000020.1, on the reverse strand, counting down.
GACAGATTTTTTATTGTAAGAAATGCACTGATGCGGAAGTACTGAACCCCGGCTATATATGTATGGTCCAAATACATACGTAATACACCCGACTACATGCACCGTAGTGGTTGGAATAGCGCATTTTCTGCATTAAGGAAAACACTTATACCATGGGACAAACCATTTGTACGTTCAAAATAGGGAAGGAGTGGTAACCATTGACCAAAAACAGGACATTGGCGTAGCTTTTTTTGATATTTCAATTTATCCGAAGTTAAATTCTTGGCCATTTTGCTAAAAAACCCAAGAACCATCGTTTGATTTGGAAGAACTCTGGAAACTTCTGCCATTTACCTAACCAATTTAGTTGCGTACTTTATCCTTTAGTGATCATTTTTATTAGAGGTCAACCGGAATTCCAAAATGCGTTTTCGATAGGGATGAATTGCTCAAGTAAGGCTGTCATACTGATAATCTTGCGGCATAGTTCCGTGATATGCCGGACACGCCAATATTTGGCTTTTTAACATTTTTTTGGCAGACTACATTGATTAAATTCGGTAAAAGTGACTACCTAATTAGTAGGCATTTTGTCAATTTCTGAAACAATTTTAAATTCAGATATATTTTGTAGACAACATACAGTGAATGATCGATCTCATGAAATGTTAGCTGAAATTCTGAAATGCTCTTTTAAATAAGAAGGAGTACTAAGGTAGAGTTTTAATACTGATTATCCCGTGGCATAATCCTATAATAATTCTGACTCGTCAGGATGTCGGCTTTTGAGTACACTGCTTTTCAATATCCTGTAAAAGCAGTAATATGGCAAAAAAATGACACCCTAAGTAGCACGCATTTTTCCCATGGATTTTTTATGGTCGTGCAAATTCAAGCATATTTAATAATGATAACGAACAAAAATATGTTCTCTTTCAGGCTTTTGATAGAGAAAAGCGTCATGTTTATATTTCATACTCGAATAAGAATATAGTAAGGTATTAAAAAAGTGTTCTAAATGCCGAGTAATTTGAAACAGGATAAGTCGCTGCATTAGCTCTTACTGATTTAAGTATACAAGGTTTATTCGCTGCGCGTAAAGAAAATTACATATTCCTTTGTGCCCTTAAGACGATATCAAATGGAGGTAATAAAGGTTTGCAGTGGATGCGGACTATCTTGTACATTTCATGAGGAACAGTGCCAAACAAACAGGTACGATGCTATATGGATGGACATCGTGCAGTCTTAAAAAATCTCATAATTGAAAACTCTTCTTAAAACTCAATCATACTCCTTCGTTGGGTTTGAGATATCAAGATGACATAATTTTTTATCAAATAATTGAAAGAAAGCAATTTTTTGTTTATAATCTCAAAAAAATATGCTTGAATTTGCATGACCATGAAAAATCAATAGTTTAAATGCATGCTACATAAGGAGTCATTTTTTGCCGAATTACTGTTTCTACAGAAGTTTGAGTAGTAGTGTATTCGAAAGCCGACATCCCGCTGATTCCAAAATATTATGTAATTAGGCCGTAAGATAATTAGTATTAAAAACCCATCTAGGTTACCCTTCCTAGTCGAAGACGCACTTCAGAATTTCAGCCAACATTCCATGA
>CACRXP010000020.1:1855576-1891777 GCA_902702965.1 Spirometra erinaceieuropaei | reverse complement strand
CCTTTTGGTGGCACATCGAGTCCTCTCCAAAGTTTTGAGTCGAAGGAAGGGTATCTTTCGGATATGCGAATTTTCTAACTATGAGACTTTCTTAAACCGGATAATGTTCATTGAAATAGCCTCGTTTCGGTCTGTTCAATGATGCTGCCTACTAAGCAGCCAATGCTGGCGTCCGAAGTAAAGTACATTTAAAAGCCAGACCCTTGCAAGTCTGGAATATTATGGTATTATGTCGCAATACAGTCAAAATTGCAATCCCACTTAAGTAATCCTTTCGGAAGGGCTCCCTAAAGAGGAAATTAGGAGAGCAACAACCTGCAGTGCCATTGACTTTGAGTCAAATTTCAGTGAAATTGGGGCTTCGACTAAGCTTAGGGCTGGGCTTAGGCCAATGATTATGTTTAAGGCTGGATTTAAGGTTAACGGCTAGGTAAGTCAGGATCACGTTAAGGGTTGAGGTAGGGGCTCGTTTTAACTGCAGAGTTAAAGTTTAGGGTTAAGATTAGGGCAGCAATTTAGTCTTCTATTAGGGCTCTTGTTGGGGATGTGACACGGAAATATTTTTCCCTTTCTGGAATCATACGCTGGTCCACGTTTATTACTTGGGCCGGGCGCAATTATTCCCATGTCCTGTTTAGGGGGCCACATAAGTCAGTCCTACCATCCTTTAATTGAAAATGCATTTCAAAACTTCGGTCAGAACTTCATAGGATCGACCCCTGACTATGCTTACATTCAAAAATAGACACATTAATGCATCAGCATTGGGAGATGTGGGCCGCATTAGGAATAAATCGGCGTCAACGGCTTTCACCCTTGACCCAAACAAGCAAGTCATCGTTAAGTAGCAAACGTCTCGGTTGCTGGTTTTCGATTGTTCGCCTGCCAACTAAGTTCTCTCCAGAAGACAGCTCCGAATTAACGACGAAGTCAATACCGTTCCACGGCGAAAGAGAAGCAGATTTTTAATCGCATAAGCAGAGTCAACCCAGTTTGCCTCCGAAACGTAAACGGACTTGTCCAATAAGACGTTCAGTTTTCATATGAGGACTCAAGTAGGTTGCTAGGCAACCTGTTATGTCCAAATCTTATTGTGTCATTCAATAAAGTATGCTCCGCCAGCACTTCGTTGATCACTGAATAAAAAGCGTTCCTACCCAGAAGCACGGCATTTCAGCAAACTCAGGGCCTTATCATCATAAAAATCTTCAGTGCTATGTTTTCGGTCCTTTTAAACTAAGTGCCATCGTGATTATTAACTGTATAACCAACGCGAGGACAAGCCGATTTTTAGATTATGACAAAGGTTTGTTTTGTCCAAATCACACACGTGAAAGGCTATTATATAAGCCCGCAAAGCCTTATATTGCAAATTTATTATCCACCAGATACCCGTTAATCAGAATAAATGCTTCTCTGGTGTACTTTAGTGTTCGATAGCTGGAACCATGTGGGTACATTTAAGTGGGAAACTTGTAACTAGAATGCTGACTTTCTGAAAAGAAAATTTTAATAGTAATTCTTTCAAACATTTATAGTTGAAACTCTATGTGATAGATGTCGTTTTTTTTACATACCCACAATTACTCTACAGGGGTCTTGCAGTAGTTCATATATAATTCAGAAGAACGATTTGGAGTTCGAATCTAACGTAAAACGCAACCGGTTACAAGCGACGCATTCCGATAAGAGACGCAATAATGTTCTTCTATTAATTGAGGACACACGTCATGTACGCAAATTTAATTTTGTAACATCTTGCCGATTCTTAGATTGCCCTCCTGTTTCTGGTCGTTTTCTTCGCAAGATCCTAAAGAACATTCTGTTCTGGCCATCTTCTGCAAAGCTGATCTCTTGCTTGCAAACACTGGAATTTCTGTAAACTTGAAATTTTCAGCTCCTTAAAGATCAGAATAAACGTGTATTTACATGCCAATAGAAATTTCTCTTGATTGATTTCATGAGATGTCTTAAGTCTGGCAGCTAAATCTCTAACTGATGAGGGTTTTCCGATCCGTATCCCGCTTTAACATAGTAGACGCTAATTCACTAAGCCTTATTCTGCTCTTCTTTGCGCTACTCGCACAGACAACCACACGCGGAGGGTAGAGGATTCCATCAAGTGATCTCACGGCGGACGTTTTTCTGCCTGAGGACCTGACAAGAGTTGTCATTCGGTCCGACGTCTTTATCATGGGAGACTTAAACGGCCCTCTTATTGAATGGAGTTTACTTGACGCATCCTGTCCAGACCATACTTTCGACGGACATTTGCTAGATATGATGCTTGAGTTATTTCTCACTCAGCACGTCTCTTTCCCTGCGAGGGTGCGCGAACGGCAACAATCAGACTGTCTGGATCTGGTGCTTGCGTAGTCGCTGGACAGATTTGATGTGGTGCACTGTCTACCTCCCCTAAGTCGAAGCGATCACGTCGCACTGTTGTAGAACTATTCCATCTGCATGTGCCCGAATTTACTGTCGAAGTTAGAAGGAATATTTGGCGCGGCAACTTTTAGCATGTGAGAGCTGAAGTAAACACCATAAACTGGGAATCAGTTTTTTCGATGGCATAATCAGAGAGTAATGGTTTAGTGAATTATCGCACACTCCTCTCAGAGAACAATGTCCTATTTCATGGAAACTGAACCACAGACCCGATGGCTAACGTTAGTTGTAAAAAGAAGAAAATAAAAAGTGGAGGTTATGGTGGGAATGTTTGTCGTATAGGAGCTCTGTGTCCATATATATATGCAAGGCACAGAGAAAACTTATAAGGCAACTTATCCTTAGGACACAGCACGTTTTCGAGAAAGATCTGCTAAACAGGCCCTGGGGAATCTCGAAGTCATTCTACGGTAACAAAAGAAAAAAGACAGATATTCAGTCCCCCTATTGAAGGCTAATGAAGACCTAGAGACTAGTGAGGCTGGGTGAAGTGGGGGGCAACCTTCAAAACATTTCGCGCCCATATTTACGAAGGAAGACGAATTTATTCCTTTTGATTTGACCTAGTGGAAAGCCCAACGGTTGAGACTGTTTCTTTCGCTGAAGCGACGGTTCGCGAAGACCTTGTGACGCTGAGTGAGTGGAAATTACCTGGGTCAGATGGTCTGCGGTCCAAATTGCTGAAAGAGATTGTTAGAGGACTGTCCAAACTGTTTTCCCTGCTCTTTTCAAATCTCTCTTTTGAAACAGGCTGTTTATCCGCCGATTACAGATCTGCAGTAACTAGAGACCAATCGGCTTTAAAAGAGCATCTGGTAGTATACCTAATCGGGGCCCATCTCCTGGGATGAACTCTAAGTTTCTTTATCGGCCGCTCTCAGATCGTTAATGTCGGCGGAGTTAAGGCCTGTGAAAGCGAGTACAGACCAAACGGCCTCACTTCAGTCTGCTACAAAATTATGGAAAATGTAGTTAAACGGAAATCACTACACTTTTAGGACATACCAATCTGCTTTACAGGGCTAAGTGCGGTTTCCGAAGAAGCAGATAATGCGTAACAATACTACCCTTCTGTTTAGATTACTGAACATGGGCGGTTGGTGTCGGGACTGCAGAACTCGCAGTCTAAATCGACCTTAAGAAGGCATGCGGGTGTATACGACATCAGAGCTAATCTTCTGGAGAGGATTCAAAAGCTTCTTTATCGGTTGCTCTCAGATTGTCCATGTGGGTGACAGGCATTCGGTGGAGTAAGTGTTTGAAAGCGATGTTCCTTAAGGTTCCGTTTTTGGTCCTGCCCTGTGACCGATCTCATGAAATGTTGGCCACAATTCTGAAATTCGTTTTTGATTTGGAAGGATTACTTAGGTGGGGTTGAAATATTATTTAAGAAGGGGACATTATCCTATAGCATTTCGAACTTGCTAGGATGTCGGCTTTTAGATTTACTACTTCTTTAACTCCTGCCGGTACTGTACTCGGTAAAAAATGACTACTTAGGTAACAGGGATTTTTTCTATGGCTTTTCGATGGCATATAATATAAATAAAATGTAATTTTCTACCAAATGAATAAAAAATAGCTTATTTTGTACATACTTTATATCAAATATTTTTGAATTTATAAGGCTTTTGAAAATCCATAGGCAAAATTCATGTTACATAAGTAGTCATATTTTACCGAGTATGGTATCGGCAGGAGTTGAAGAAGGAGTGAATCCAAAAACCGACATCCTAACGAGTTCGAATTCATATAGGATATTGCCATCTGATACTCAATATTTCAACCCCACCTAAGTAATCCTTCCTAATCGAAAACGGATTTCAGAATTTCGGTCAACATTTCATGAGATCAGTCGCGCACTGTACGTCAAAGACCGCGTCAGTAGGCTGAACTGCTATGTCGCCAGGTTTATTGATGATACTGTGGCGGCAAAACAGCAAGGGGGTTCTAAGAGCGCTATAATAATCAAGGCTAATTCCGGGGTTGCAAGAGCACAAGGGATTTATTGTATACAGATCGCGCGGTTGTCCGTTTTAGGCGGCAGTGGGCACTGGGGATGACAGAGCTGGTCTTAACTGCGTCAAGGCACGCCTGAAAATTCTCGATGAAGTGGTGGCAGCTGCTTTTATAGATTTCTGGGACAATCTGAATTGGTGTCTTATTGGTGTAAGTTACATTTTTTTCGAGCGGCGGTGTTCAAATGACGCATACAAAGCTGTGATTAGAAGTGAATAGATGAGACCCAGGAAATAGTTCCCCTTCCAGGCTCGGTACTGAGACTTCGCGTAGGCGGAGTAATTAGCCACGCGGTGAGCTCACAAGTGAACACTTTTCCCAACACCAGGGTCGGTGCTTCAGGTGGCCGAGCAGTCATCACACCAACATCCAACGCACTTGATGAAATTGCAGCAATTAACGTTGCGAATGTCAGCTATCAAACTATTAGCACAACAAGCGCGACGATCCCGGATGAAAGGGAGGAAGCCGTGAATATTCCTAGGTATGCGGTAGCATGGCGATTTCATCCTATAAATGCTGCAGCCCCTTCTGTACGAACCACCCATATGTGTTGTTGTGTCTGATGGTGGGTTGGAGCAGGAAACCAAAATTTCAGGTTAATAAAGCTGTTGTCCCAACGATCGTGCCTCTTTCTTCAATAAGCTGCGATTCTTAGAATGCATATGCGTCTCAGTAACTACAATTCAGCGAACCCGGAAACGTTCCCTGCGACAGCAAATGACTTTGACACAACTAGGCCCTGCATAATGATAACAGACATGCCAAGGTGACTGCTAACAACAATGTTAAGCTTTGGAGTGTCCTCGAGCTACATCTGACGAAGAGAGCACGAAGGCTAACCTAAAACTTCTCGAGAAATGGTCATAGGACTGACTTTTGCCCTGTAGTGCGATTAAGTGCAACATTCAGCAAGTCGGCGGAACCAGTCATCTGAAGCGCAGGGTTTACTGCCTAAGCGGCATACCAATACAGGAAGTAGACGTCTACACGGTCCTTAGTGTGTGGATAAGCATTTCACTCTATCCATCGTCGTACTGCTCAAAGGTAGCCAAGTCGGCGGTGTCAGCCTGTACCTTGTCAAGCGACCTGTCTCAACCTTCACTGAAGCCTGTTTCGCTGCTGGCTTTTGGGTGTTTGTGCGGTCACAGTGTGAGTTCGGTATACAAGCGTGGAAACCCTAGATCACGAAATACCTCAACACCCTTGCAAAATGGTCAGAGACACGCACGAAAACCCGTTAGTAGACTGGGTGTACTACCGATAGAAGCGAGGAGACAAGTCTCAGGAAGTAGTCTTGAAGAAGGAGACACGATCGTTGTGACAAAGGCTTTATCAGCCTGACGTTTCGGATTCCTCCTCGAACCCATCATCAGAGACCAAAGCAGATACGAGTGGTTCATGCACAAGGGGCTGCAGTATTTATAGAATGCAGTCGTCATGCTACCGCATACCGCACGGCTCTCCCCTTTTATCCGGTGCTGAGACTTCGCTTAGGCGGAGTAAGTCGACACGCGGGGAGCGCAGAGGTAAACACTTTTCCAACACCAGGGTTGGCACGTCAGATGCTCGAGCAATAATCACACCAACATCAAACGCACCTGATGAAATTGCAGCAATTAACGACGCGAATGTCGGCCATCAAACAATAAGCAAACCAAGTGTGACGATCCCGGATGAAGGGGAGAGCTGTTAATGTTCATAGGTATGCGGTAGCATGGCTACTGCATCCTTTAAATACTGCAGCTCCTTGTGGATGAACCACCCGTATCTGCTTTTTTGTCTGCGATGATTGGTTCGGGCAGGGATCCGAAACGTCAGGCTAATAAAGCTCTCGTCCCAGTCATTGTGTCCCCTTCTCCAAGGGTTCACTTCCTTTCGAAGCCCGGCTATTTAATCTGCATCTGTTTCATCTGAATTACAGCCAGCTAACAGGAGGTCTGACATGAAATTTCCGCATCATGTGTCGTCATGGCTGCTTCGCTGCAATCTTTCGAGCGTTTGTGCGGTTAGGGCTGGAGTTCGCTATTCCAGCATTCAGACCCTTGACCCCAAAAGACCTCAGTATTCTCGAAAAAGGTCAGAGACGAGCAAGAGAGCCCGTTAGTGGACAGTGTATACTAACCTACGAAGCCCGGATACTTAATCTCGATCTGTTTCGCCTGAATTGCAGACAGCTTACAGGAGGCCGACATAAAATTACCGTATCATGTTGCTGCTGTCTCGTACCAGGGGACCTCTTTTATTTAGCAATCACAAAGGACATGTGCGGTCATCCATTGAACTTCATTTGACTGATGCAAAGGTAGGACCCACAGAAGATCTATTTTAACAGAGTGATTAGAACTTGGAGCGCTCTGCATGCAGATACCGTTATGTCTACTTCTGTCAGGGCTTTTAAATGGAACCTGGACCAGTATAACACTGCACATCATAATGCTACCCGAGCGATATCGTCTTGGTTCTCCGCGAAAACAATTGATTATTGTTACAATATTACTGTTTTTATTTCAATAGCGTTCGTTTGTACCAGTTCAATTATTGACCCAGACTCTTCGATGCACACAATGATATTCAATTTATCTTAACTGAAGCTCTACTGTTTTCTCTGCGGCACAATTATGCATAGACTGACTACTGTATAGCGTAACTTGTTGTGCAAATGTTTCCTTCACTTGGAATAATTAGTTTATCTGTACAGCTTGGATAAATCTTCCGTACCTGTTCGGTGTTCTCGTTTTCGACTTTCTGATATACTTCAATTGCTTGTAACGAATAGGAAGTTCAAATGTTCAACACCTAAGTTTCCCCTTTATAAAAATGACTTAAAACGGAAGTGAACCGAATTGTCAGTTATCAATCTTCCACGACATGACATTTAGCAAACGGTCGTATTTTTGAACTTTGGTTAATAAAGATAGCTAATTACAAAGTAAGTCCTTCGATTGCCCCCCTTTGCTGCCGATGTTCCGTATGTCTTTTTTAGCCGATAGTAAAATACAGCGACATGCCACAACGGTCAGCGATTCCTTGCTTGAATACCCAATGAAGTTGGCCATTCCCTTTACTCTGGTGTGGTTTCTTCAAAGCCATCCCGTCCCATGCGCAGAGGTTTCCACATATCTTTTGTCACACATCGGCATATCAGGACTTTATATTTCTATTTCTGGCACACTTCTTTATATACGAAGAAGGCTAAGTATGAGAACTGAGAGTCGAACTGCCCCTGTAATGGTTAAGCAGTTTTATACAGATCTATTTACCCCTGCACCAACGAATGGAGTACCTTCTGCCGAAAATTGTGAGTGATACCTCCAACGTAAAGCATATTTCTCGCGTTCAAGACGATAGGATGTGAAAGAGGGCGCAGATGGCTGGCAAAGCGGAATCTGGCAGCTAGACAGGCCAACAGGCATCCAGCTCCACCACGTAAAACTGACCACGATTGCATACAACCTGAAAGAGAGAGATAGCTTGGGTCTTAGTAGGTAAGATTGACATAAATACCATTGTTAGAAGGAACCTTCAGCTTTCCGCGCCGTCTTTCGAGGAAAACGGAGTTATTTCGCCAGTAGACAGCATTTCCAACCACGATTTTTAGCGCGTAATGGTAGATTCATGCGCGCCAGATTGTTTATAGCGAGGAGTATGCGCTAAGCCAGTGGAACTCTCTCCCTTGTCGACATCAGTATGCTGTCCAATCTGGTCAGCTGTCTGATACGGAGAATGAGCGCGGTGGCTTACAGGGCTAGGGAGCCCTTCCGTGCCGGGCAAATACACGACCCGTATCTACTGTTGTCTCTGAGGATGGGTTCGAGCTGGAATCCGAAACGTCAGGCTATTAAAGCTCTCGTCCCAGCGACCGTGTCTCCTTCTTCATCACGACCTAATCGCCCGAATGAACGCACAGAGGTCACAGTAGGAAGGCGCCATCGCAGTCTGACTCTCAGTCCGCCAGTAGGTCGCTCAACGCAAAAACACATGCTGGGCTGCCTGCGAGGTCTGAGTTGAAGCGTCAGTTTGTGACCTGTTGAACCACGACTTTTAGCCCACTGTGATAGTCTTGAACTCATCAGAGGATTTATAGCGAGTAACTATGTGCTGAGAGTCCACCTATCTCGCTCTATCCTTTCATATACCCCAGTTGACTGTGCGAATTGGTCAGCCAACTTATTCAGAGATTGGGCGAGATGTCTGAGAGAGCTGAGGACTACTCGTCTACGCAGGTCAAATACACGACCTGCCCCATGCGCACACATTAGGATTTTGCTGGCGGGCGTCTCGGATGTCAGAAGCAGTAGAAGGCCTACATCAAGAATGAGCCGACAAACACACTTTCCACCCACGTAAAAGGCGTCCATGATGTGTCAAGTTGAAGATGCGTATGTGTGGTGCATATATTGATGGGGTAATGCCTATCAATGCAATTAAGTCTACGAGGATTTGACACACGGTTTCGTGGACGTGCTTGTGACCGAGCAGACCCATGCGACAGCTGAATGCGCAAGGGCAATGAGAGCGACTGAGACAATGATAGTGCTTCAAGCACTGTTTTTTGCCAGTCTTTGCGTCGCGGTTTCGCAAGAGACCCGCCGGGTCGACGAGTGGGGAAAATCTGTGCGGTGGCAGTGCGGGTGGAGGAGGTCGGGAGATGCTGAGTCAGTCGGGGTTATTATGCTGCTAGTTACGGCCGCGCTGGCGGATGGGAAGTTGATTGAACCGGGGATGGGAGAGTTGGTGAATTTGCAAGGTACGCTAGGTGTGTCCTTACTGTGGTGAACTCCGCTGTTGTGGATGCGGTGAGTTAATGCTTGTAGACAGTGCTGACAGCGGAAGCAGATAAGGCAAGTGTATATGTGGCTCCTGGCACAGCTAATGACTTACCGGATTGATGCTTCAGGTGAATGCGTGATCGTAATGAGGACAAGTTGGAACCGACTCTATACCTTTGGTGGTGGGGACGAGGATGTTGAGGTTGGTGAGGTTCCGGGCGTGTTCTGACCGCTGACGGTAGTGGGAGTGTTGGTAGTCGTCGCCGTCATCACGGGTGATGGAGGCAAAAATGATTGAGATGCCGATGATTGATGACGGCTGGACATCGTGCCTATGGTCATCGGCGGCGGGGGTAATCATCGCTGTGGGCTCCGTGGGTGTTGGAGCAGTTGCTGTTGGGAAGGCAGAAGTTGGGTCCTCGAAATGCTCCCTATGTTCAAACTCGATGCAAATCGGGAACTCAAAGCCGACAAAGATCTCGTTGTTTGGTGCGATACTGTTGACCCTCAACAGAGCGTTTCATCATGGATGCCCCATCTGGGTGGCATGGTAACCGTGACGCACATTGATATTGAACAATTCAGTGATTGATAGAGGGACGCTAACCGATCGCGCTGCGGTGCCTTGGGACTTAATCTAAAGTCTCTCAGCGGCACGTAATATAGACAGTCGCTAAGGACAAGAAAAACTGGAATGACTATTTTTGCGTTGTCGGGTGTCGTCAGCCCGTCATGCCTAATTCTGGGGTGTGCAACCCCTGGGGTTCAATGCCACCACCTGTTGGTTAGAGGTCCACTGCTCTAACCGTTGAGTCACGCGTTCGCCGTCCTGTCGGTCTTGATCGGGAATATGCAATGGTAGAGGTGTGCTCGCCGATCGCGTTACGGAACTCATTCGTCCCGTTGTGCCCTGGGGCTCTCTCTCGAACCCCAAGACCTGCTCGTGTAAGGGGAACATGCAGACGAAGTCATTAGCTATGCCATCCGCTGCGCTCATTCAGCGCCAAATTGACTCATCGGCTCGGACAGTGGCTGAGGCCTGCAGGCAGAAATAGAGAGTAGAGTCGATGACTCAGCGTATTCGCCCTAGCATAAACAATCTGACGCGCTGGAAGATATTACGATGAGCTAAAAGCCGCGGCTTGAAAGGTTACCAACTGCCGGGATTGCTCCGATTTAGCATCAGTTCGGCGTATGTTTGTGTGGAAAGTCAGACCGGTGGACTGATATTCAGACTGCAAAGGTACTCTCTGTCGCCCTCCCGTCAAGTGGATTCGAGCGAACCCACACTTTTCTTGTTGTGTGTGAAATACTGATCAAGGTTTTGCTACGGAGACGGTGGTGTGTTGTAACACCTCGCTGTGGGTTTCTCTTGCACATTTTCCCGCTTCCGCTCTTCTTGCACATGTCTTGATATGGGACACAGATGGGGAATTAGGAGAAAGTGAGGTAGATGCATTGCAAGCCTTCTACCACTATAAAGTAATTCCCGCGCAAGTCACCATCCCTGCTCCCTCTACATTGCATATTACACGTTTGACTTTGCCGAAATCGACGGTTGGACTGTCAGGGTAGGCAGAATGTCATCCCCAACAGGATATTACCAGTCACTCTTTTTATTTCAGTAATGTTCTATTAATTCCCTGTCTAGCTGCGGACGGACGTGACTTATGTATACGCATACACTATCCGCTAACAAAAAGACAACAACTGCCAGTTAGTGGCGTGGGGAGAAAATTTCGTGCCGCCAACATCTGGGCTGCTTTTGGTCTGTCCGGAGAATGCTGTCAACATAATTTTTGACCTGCTTGGACAGTCAGCTTCCCGTATCAGATTTGGCGGATTCCAGATGTTGTAGTAGGTCAGGCGGGCATCTGCACCCAAATGTGATTAAACTCGCGTCGTCTAGTGTGGCGTCGTAGTTTAAATGGCTGGAGCGTTGACTGTACCAAAGCCTATCCTTGTTGTCCTGGGTTCGAATCCCATCGGAGCACCGGCTTATTAACAGGTAGGATAATATGAATTATTCAGTATCTACCAAAATAATTAGAAATTATCGTTGTCAACGATAAGAAGAGACAGACTTTATCGAGGATGACTACACACTTCAGAAAATGTACAGTTTAGATATCACAAGCACGTCTGCGCAGCCTTTTCCCAACTTTCCTAGCCGTTTAAGAACTTAGAAACCAAAACATGACGGGACTCGGCCATGTTTTCAAGCTTCAGGAGGCCGAAATCCTCCCAAGAGGTGACGACCGCGTGAGCCGCGAGATGCTCGAGTCATGGTCCTCAGGCCCGCATTCCATCAACAAGCGCAGTGACCTCCCGGTACCATATTTCGTGCTGAGATTTTCCCTGGGCGGGTGAATTAGTCAGGTGGGGAGGGCGCGGGTTAGCAAGTATATCAGTGACAGTGAACCAATTTATCGAACGATCGTTACACCAGTATCCATCACGGATGACGCAATGGCAGCCATTAACGACTCGGACGCTAGCTGACAAGCCATAATCGCATCAATTACTACCCCGGAGGTGATTGTGAGAGCTGTTAATTACAGTACGCATAGGGTCTCACTGCAGCCACGTGCTATAAATACTGCGCTTCGTGCGCCGAAATTGTCCATATCTGCGACTGTCTCTGATGATGTGATTGCATGAGAATCCGAACTGTGAGGTCAATAAATTTCTTGTTTCAGTGATCACATCTTTATCTTCTGAGTAAATTTATTGTGTTAATTTTCGAGATTGGTTTTCCAGCTCAATTTTAGACTATAGGAGTGCAAAACCAATTAATTTCTAAACTGAACCTGGCAAAGGACTCTACGATCGGCTAAAATCTGAGGCAATGCCTGCTTATTGCAATTTGTCATTTCCTCGGGATCGATTGACCTCCGAATATGCCTCTTTGCAATAAACTGCTGTGTGAAGTGATTCATCGGTTTTTCGACTTACAGGAGCATCCAGGAATGTGAGTTGTTCATTAACATTTGTTTCGAAAGCAGGCTCGATTCCTAAAAACACGGAGTTGACATTGGCATGGAGCAAAATCTTATTTCCTAACTGTACCTGTAAGGGGTTATGGGTTGGCGTTAGGGTTTAAGGTTCAAGGTTGGGGTCAGGGGTTAAGTGAAGGACCAACCAAAATTTTGAAATGCATTATCGTTTCGAAAAGATAAATTAAGTAGTGTTTTAAAACTAATCATGATGCAGCATACATCTATAATGATCCAGTTACCACAGGGTGTCGGCTCTCGAAAGAACTTATTTTCGGCTGCATGTAAGATCTATACTCTTCAAAAAAAATGACTCCTTAAGAAGCATATAATTTTCTCATTGATTTTCGATGACCATGAAAATTCAATTATATTTCATGGAAAACGTGCATAAAAATATTCATTCGTTTACTTATTCGGTGGAAAATCACGTCTTCTTCTAATTTCATACTCAAAAAAAAGTATAATTCGGCTTTAAAAAGTTTCTAATTGTGAGATTTTTTAATACCATTAAACGGCCGTTCATGAAGCGTCATGTATCTGCATTTACGAATGTAACTTGATAAGTTAACAATTTTGCTCTAACCCAATGCTTAATTTTATGAACCTCATATGGTCACCTCTTAACACCGTAGAGAAATGCATGGATTTCCGTACACTGAAAATATACAGCTTGTAGTTTTGCAACCCTGAATGCAAGTGCAACAGCAGGTCGGGTTCAAAATTATTCGGGAATTCGAAGAGTTTTTTTAAACCGAATTATATTCTTTTTTGAGTATAAAATTAGAAAAATACGTGATTTTCTACCAAATACGTAGAAGAATGAACATTTTTATGCTTGTTTTCCATGAAATATAATTGAATTTTTAAGGGTTTTGAAAATCAATGATAAAACTGCATGGTACGTAAGTAATCCTTTTTTCAGATCGAAGATCTTCCATGCAGCCGAAAATAAGTTTTTTCGAAAACCGAAACCCTGAGGTAACTGGATCATTATAGGTTTATGCTGCATCATGATTAGTTTTACAACACTATTTAATTTATCTTTTCAAAACGAGAACGCATTTTGAAATTTCGGTTGACATTTCATGAGTTAGCACATCTGCTGTACGTTAGTGTCAGAAAACTATTAACGAATTTTCATTGCTGGCGTAAGAGCCTAGAAGTTCGGTTACATTTTAGTGCTCCACTCTCGGAGAACCAATAACACGACAGTCGCGGTCTGCGAACCCACTTTCTTATAATCTACATGACAGTTTGCGCGAACTCCAACGTGGTTTATCGATTACTGTCTGACGAACAGTTATGTGCTACCTTCGCTGTAAAAGCGCGCAGGCAAGGAGAAGATCGCAGTTGGTGGTTTGAAGTACCTGCGGTATTTCGCACTCATAAAATTTCACTCAAATTTAGAAAGTCTGCGCTAATTTACCCTCAAATAACGCAAAGCGCCGTTCAAGGGCAAGTAGGTTTTGTTCGCAATCTTTGTACAAAGTCTGCTTTCATTCTGAATAAGGTTTTTTTCAATCCGAATTCGACAAATAAGACTACTTTTGCAGTCCGCTAAAATAGAGTTTCGGTTCCCATGCATAATGATTCAAAATTTTTTTAGTTGGCTTTATTTTCCTTAGGAAGTGTCAAATAGTTCAGATCGTAGGCAGCCTCTAAGCACTACGACTTTCAGACCAGACCCGACAGGGGGAGAAGATAGACGCCGGTCGAAGGTCTTATGATGCATGGTCTACCATATTGACAAAAGAACCAATAACTGAAAATTCAGACACGTGTTTTGTGGATTAATGTACATTGGCATCTAGTCGGTTCCTTTAATGTCAATATGGTGAGTTAGAAAATATCTAAAAACTGTTCACTGCCGGTTGTTAGACTGGGAGTATTTCGCTTTTATCCTGTTGCGACGGATAGATTTCGGACCCGATAATTATATCAACTGCCTGACCGTGCCCAAGAAATTTACTCCAAGTTTGCACATTGATTTCGGAGGTAATTAGAAAGGCTAAAAATTAAAAGAACATATTTTGTCTGTACAGAATGTTGTAAGCTTGTGTTGTCGATGGAGGAGGGAAACCTTCGAGGGAGTTGGGTAACGGCTTATCCCTAGCGGCCTCGAGGTTAATTGGTCAGTTTGGTTGCATTTTATTAATCAGCTACCACATGCCTCTTCCATGCATACAAAATTAATGTTATACACATGCACAAGTAGCTCACTTGTGTGCCTCTTAAGGCGCTTTGGCCGAGACAAAGGAAATAATTAAGCATTCTTTGGAGGGGGGCATTTTTAAATTTGTAGCTGTGGGTTCAGTCAGAGAAGAGACTAAAAAAGCAAAAGAAGTTTATGGAAAAGTTTTATTTTCAGCATGTGTGTTTTTTACGGGAGTCCATCTTATTTGTTTAAATTTAAATGCAGTTGCTAATTTCTTCTTAAAGATTTCTGCTTGAATGTTTATACATTCTCGAATTCACTGGGTTTGGAAAACTTTTTCGTGTGAACATTTTACTTAAGATCGCATGCATATGAAAGCACTTTCACTAAAATTCACGGGAAATGGTACATAAGAACGACTACTATCTAAGCCCAGAATTCTCTATGCGAATGTTTTACAGCTAATTAAAATGCGCAATGTTTTCGTGGTCCTTTATTATGAAAAGTCGGCACTCAGGAAAGCAACTGTAATGGGTGATTGTTTCACCCACAATCATAAAAAATAGCTCGCGGAATATTCTTAATTAATATCTGATAATTCCAGGTTGGCTAGGCAGAAATATCCGTGTTTTTAGCAAGTTCCTTCGCTCGCAAATATGTTATGCAGCGTAAAAGCCTAAAAAGATTATTCTATCATTGTCGTTTAGGTTCTATGCTTCAATCTCAAGATATCGCTTAGTTAGCATATTGATGTACGTGTCTGAATAGGCAGTTTTGCAACCAAAGAAGAAGGGATATGAGGAATATCAGCCATTAAAGAAAGCAGCTTGCAGAAATTAGCCGCCTAGCTAAATAGAGGTCAAAATAGATCAATTTTGAGTTCTATCCTCGTTTAATTAGTCGACACGTGTCGTCCAATCGATGCCAGAGAGGCTTATCGAGTTGTCTCCCGGATACCAGCAAACTACCCTAGGGGCCTACGTCAGCGAATGTTAGCAATAGCTAAGATGGCGCCTATCGGGTTGACGAATCCACCACTATATTTATAAGCCCCACAATGAAAACCAAAGTATATCCTTACTTCAGATATGAGATTGAAAGAAGACGTAATTTCTACCGAATATGTGATAGAATTAAAAATTTTATACGAGTTTTTTATGATATATAATTGGACTTTTAGGTGTATCAAAAATAAATGGGATAAATTTATGCTTCATAATAAGGCGTTTTTTTATAGAATGTATTTTTGCATGCAGCTGGAAAAAAGTTTACTCGAAAGTCGGCATCCTAAAGTAATTAAAATATTCTGAAATTGTTTTGCAGACTAACTAGTTTTACAACCCTACTTAAGTAATCTTGCCAAAGCGAAAACGTATTTCGGAATTTCGGTTGACATTTCATGCATTAGCATACCCACTGTATGAACCGCTCATAAATCCGACAATGGTCGACAATGGTTTGACGAAGAGTAGCGGACTGTCTAGACGGATTTTCTTGCTTTTTAATTTCCTCATAAATTAACTGCATCCTTGTGTCAGATCAGTTAATGCTACGATCTATAGGCACATACCAAAATGTGGTGTGTGAATATTTAGGCCAACGTCCATCCATTACAGCGGGAAGACGGCAACTATTCATTAACTGCCGACGGGCAGCAAGCAGTATATTTTGGCGTAAGAGGGTACTATATTAACAGTACAGATAATAGCCAAAAGCCCATAGAGGCGTGCCTTGCCAGTATTCTGCCATTGCATGGCACAGCTGCGACACGGTTCGATTCTCCAGTGAGACCCCTAGCATTCACTGTGTGCTTTCTGGTAGCTACTCCATTTTAAGAAATTGTTGCTTTTTAAATTCCTCAGAAACATATTGCTGACTTGGACTAATTTCGCTGGTTTTCCATGGAAGATCGCTCTGCCTGTCAGTACCATGGAGGAGTATTTCAGTTTTCAGCAACTCCCTCAGAACTCCCTTGCGGCGTCGATTTTAAGTCGTCGATGCTCATCACCGATCCCAGCGTCGTGGAATAATGTCGCTTTGGTGGTGACCTAACAATAATTCTACCGATTAGAAAATTTCGTATAAATTACGTTTCCCTCCGCTTATAGATGCGCTGGCTATGCCGGTCGATTACAGCACCCGTTTGTCTTGAGTCGATTCTGGCTGCTTTTGGCCTTCACTGCAATTGGTTAGGTTTCTTCGTCTGTCTCTAATGCATTTGTTAGAGAACGGTGCTGTTGACAACTATTGTCAGGATTGTACGTGTATATATGAAGTACGGGAGAATGAGCAGCGATTCAATGGAATGGACTACTGGACTGCTTCTCAAACTACATTTTAGAGAAACATTATACACCCTAGCCTACAAATCCACTTTATTTTGCCTACCATATAAATCTCGGCTAATTAAGTGTCTGGTCGAAAACACTTTGTGGTTTGAGTCAATATTTTGGAATTCTTGTTGTAAACTACATGTGTGTAAGGATTCGCGTAAGTTTGAGTATTCATTTTAGGAAATAATATACTTAATCTAACGTTGCGCGTTCGAAAGTCACACAAACTTGTACATAGGTTGCAAAAATTGGTCATTTTAATATGTTTTGCATTTAAATCTGCGCCTGACTGGAACATTTTGCGACTTAAATCATAGAAGGCTGCCGAGGAACCTCTGCCTGGATAACAGAGGTTGACCTGGTGCATCTTTTGGCTCAAGGTAATCTTTTTGACTTTTTTTTTATTAAAATCGCTATCTAACAACCGGTTTCATCTGGAGCCTAAAAAGCAAACAGTGAATTCCCGCCAACAAAATCTCGGCAGATACTCATATTCACACCAAATTTTTACACATGATTGTAGTGGAGCGCGGCTGCAGACAGGACTGCTATCTCCCTTCCAACCGCTTGTCATGAATGCTGTACTTCATCCGGCATATCTTAGAGAGAGATTGAACTACGCTCTTCCAATTCTGCATCTCGTGTTGGTGGTAAGTTATGCCTTATAATTCCATTGAATGGCAGCACCAATCAAAAGAGATTTAGTGGTAGGGGTTTCTTACGCTGTCCGAGTTTGTCAATGTCTTCTTACCTTCGTAACATTATTGGTTTAAAAAAAACTGTTAACATTTAGGCCTTTTGGCATCTGCCTACTGTTTTTTGATGTGTCGATATTCATTTGGGCTTTTTATAGGGCTTGGAATCAGTTTGGGGTTAGTGCTGGGCTAACGTTCAGGGTAGGGGTTAAGGGTTAGAGATAAGGTTTAGGCTAAGGTTAAATTTAGGGTAAAGACTAGGGTTAGCCTCAGAAGGGTAAGGTTTAGGTTAATGTTTGGGGTTAGGTTAAATGTCATGGTTAGAATAATGTATGGGGTTAGCTTTAGAAGTATTTTGGGCTTTAAATTAGGTTTGACGTTAGGCTTACGGAGAAGGGCAAATTTTAAGGTTGGGGCTAAGGGTTAGTTAAGGATTGGTGATATGGTAAGGGTTAGGATTAAGGTTGGTTTTAGGGTTTGTGGTAAGGCTTATTATAGTGTTTAGGCTAAGGTTAAGGTTGCTTTAGAATTTCGCCTAGGGCTAGAGTAAGGTTTGATTTCAAGTTTGGGGTTAGTTTTAAGGTAAGGATCAGGTTAAATTTAAGGGTAATGTTCTGGGTTAGGGTTAACACTTAAGGTTAGGTTTAGGGTTTGATTAAAAGTAAATGCCAGGGTTAGGGCCAACCTTAAGCCCAGGTGTAGCGTTAGGTTCAGTGTTAGTAACGGTAGGGGTTACAATTGATTTCGGTTTGGATTGGGTCTATAATTCACTTTTTCTCATCATCTTTTGTCTGCCTTTCCACTTGCGGGTCTCGTCTGCGTTTGCCAATGATTTCAGTTTTGCAACTTTATAGGAATATTATTCAGTTCAATTATGCTACCAGTAAACATTCTCAAACTTTTGTCCACTTACCAACGTTCCGTTATTATTTACTTAACATATGATCATAGCCTTATGTCGTCATTTCCTTACTCCGCCATCGACGTTACTTATCCGTTTGTATCATTGACCTTCGTCAAATGTGCCATTGTTGCCGTTTTCTTATCTTACCATATCATTTTCTGCGTTCGCGTTTACTTTGTCGTTTATTTTACACACTGGCACCCACTTTCTACGGCACGTGCGTCCCTACTGCGTTCTCATTTGTTCAAGGTCAAGTTCAGTGACCTTGGTCGTCAAATTACCTTTCTTTCGGGGTGGAAATTGGTCATTTTAATTTGCTTAGACCTCTTTTCGGATGAAGCGCTCGCCATTTTGGCCTACATTTAAACTAATCACTTTAAGTTTGGGCGATTTTCTACCAAAATACCATCATTGGGTTACTTCTTATGTGTTTGTCATGTGCTCTGCCCATAAAACCCCTATTCCCACCGTTCTGAACTTACCCTTCAGTTTCTGTGACCCGGAAAGCGTAACCGAACCTCGCCGACTGATGTTGCAAAGAGATCGTACATTCGATCGTTTGATACAAGGAGGATTGAAATAGAGCGAATTGCACTTCTCTGTGAAGACGAAGGACCGCTAATTGGCGAGTAGAGGTTGACGACTTGAAGGTTCCAAAATCAGGACGCAGAAAAGACGGTTAGAGGAAAAGATAAACCTAGGCGATATTGTATACACGCATCTCAGCAGGTCAATGCTAGTCTGAGTTTATGCGCCCGGAATTCGTCTGGTTACGGCAAAGCGGAGGTAAAGTTACGCTCGTGGACAAACCGGAAGCGGCATCAGCGATGGCGACTGTGAGAGCGGACAATACCATGAGACTACAGCTGAGCACGCTAAAGCGCCCATACTCTTTTACACTGGCCAACAATTAACGCGATTGGAACGACGGGATCAGAAAACCATAAACTGACTCAGATCAGTTAAATACACTTCGAACTACGCACCATTAGATAGAAAATATGATTTACTAGCGCTTTAGATGCATACATAGCTAAAAAGTATGAAGTTTTAACGATAAAATGTTTGAAGTGTCCAAACGCCGGATAAGTAGATGTTAAGGTTGAGTCGCGATTAACTGACAACGATCAGCAAGCCCGGAACAGCCATCATGATCCCACGTGATTTAGTTGACACTCTTTCATCAGCCCACATGCTGTTTTGACGATTTTGGGTTGTGATTTATGACTTTGATTTTTCTTAATTTCGAAAATCCATGAAACACTGTTTCTGCTTCTGTTTTCTATTAACGTGAGGCAAAATCTCGTTTCAGATGGTGTTTAGTATACTCGCAATGATTGGAGGAATGCTCAAATCCGGAACATTGACGGATTTTGAGCCGTACGAAACGTATCCTAGTATTTATAATCTCCCATTTTTGCGGTCCTTCATTGAGCCATTTGTAGAGAACAAATTAGGCAAGTCGACTGCTTCATTCAATTGCATTTATTTTCTTGCATTTTTTTGAGTGAAAAAGTAATTGGATTGCGTATACGGTTGTCAGAAACCCTTGGTTCGGACCTGGTTTCCAAAGGCATGACCGGCCTCTTCCTCTCCCTATTTGGCTGGATTGCATCCGGCTTTCCCTATGGTATACTACTGGACATTGTGAGTAACACAGTATAATACATGCTATATAAAGATAAATAATATAAAGATTATAATGTCTACGAACACGCCTACCTAGATTCTAAATTTAGCAACATTGCCTATTTTACGTATGTAAGCATGTGTCGAAAATGAATCTCGCTCCAAATGCCTCCGGTTAATTCCAGTTTATTAGGTGGAAATTCAGGTTTGTGCCTCCAAATCACACACTTCTTACGATAAACCGAAATATATCTAAGAACGCAGGAAACAAAATATTAAGCATGTTCCAAGAAAATCTCAAAACCTTACAGAAAGATAAACGCTTCCAAATGTTATCAGCGTCCGTAGTATGTGTACATTTTTAGTGCATAGTATAGTAGTCTGTCTAAACAGGCCCCTGAAAGGATCCGTGCGGTAGATGCGTTGGACTAACACCGGGACTAGATCGGAGTCCGGAAGGCGCTGTCGGGAACCTGCACCATAACCAAAGTCAACACTGAGGTCTGGCGACAGAGCCAGTTGTGGGCTCACGCCGCACTAATCGTGATGCGCACTGCCTACCCATTCTGGTTGTTGTTTAAAATCTCAATCCAGTTTTGTTGGGAACCAAGGGTTGTGCTTGAACTCCGTGCCAGCCAACTGCATCCTACCCTGCCTCTGGTCACTTCAACTTGATCTTGACACCGGATCCGGGTGGGAAAGGAGGGAGTGGTGCGGTAGATGCTATTCAAACCCTTTTTTACTATAACCTAATTTACGTGCAGGTCGCCGTGCCTGTTCTTAACCTGCAGTGGAGCAGACGGTCGACACTATCGAAATCGACGGTCGAATTATGGTAGGCAAATCGTGGACACAATCCACTTACTCACCCTATTCACCGCAAGTAATTAAGAGTCAAAGCTTACGGTAGTTTTCACCACACAATCGGGGGCAATCACAATGACTAATGCGGAATTGCGTTGCTAACCCGAAGGCCCGTGTTACAATCCCAAGATTTGGTTTGTAAATTATCCTAATGGAAGGACTGTAAATGATTTAAAATGGACAGTAGGTAAGTATCATGGTTATCCGAAGAAAACAAGTGTGTCTGGACCTCGCCACTGGCCGAAATCCATTATTACGTTTTTTAAAACTCTATTGTGTCGAGATCGCTCACCTCCACTGCAGGAGATATGACCGCGTGAAACATTCGCCTCACTCCAGCTAGTGCATCGCAAATCGCTAGACACCGATCTTTGGGTAATGCAACGCACATCATTAGGCCCAACCAGTCTTGACCTAACTCCGACTAACATGTAGAAGGCTCTCTTGGACGGGACATAACACCATCAGTACACGCAGTGGCGTCGCCAGGGGCCGCTGCTGCCCGACAGAGTAGCTACCGGTTCTGCTGTCGAGACCTATTGGTACATCCACGGTCAAGTCGTTTCAGGCCGGTGACCCCGACGTACTCCGAATGGGCTATCTCCGATCTGGATCCACATCCGCTACTGTGGCGCAGTACGGTTTCGATGGCGTCAGCGCCAACAACATGTAACGGCACTGGCCGCGGGTATAATTTGTGTTATAATCATCAAGACGAATCCTTATAAGCGGGATAAGACATGTGGGCAATGACATGAATAAAAGCCGGTCCAGATGCTTAGTACATCCAACGTGTAAAATGTTAACTTAAAAAGCACTGTTTTCAATACTCAGACGTCGACGTCCTTACTTCTTCTCACTGTATTGCAGTATATAAAGCAACCACATATCTCATGATAAAAAATTCCTCTATGTCTCACAAAATTTAAAACAATTGTGCTTGTCCTTTGAAAACAAATTCGTTTATTGATAAAACTAAACGAACATAAGCATGAGGACAGAGGGAATCCTACTTAAGCCAGTCCGCTCCAAAATAGACACCATTAATTTGTTCCTTTCCTGCATGAGTTCAAATGTCATCAGAGAGTTAGAAGGGTTCTGTGGTAAGATGTGGTTTGGCAACCCTACCTGATGCACACAATCCTGTTGGGTTTGGGTTAGGAGTAAGGGTTAAAAGTCAGAGTTGGGGTTCAGGATTAGGGGTTAGAGTTAGAGGTTAGGCGTAGAGTCAAAGGTTAGCACAACTTTTTCTCTCCCATTCAAAGTCTAACTGCACATTCCCAATAGTTCTTCTTTTGCCTATAATTACTTGACCTC
Organism: Spirometra erinaceieuropaei; assembly: GCA_902702965.1. NCBI lineage: Eukaryota > Metazoa > Platyhelminthes > Cestoda > Diphyllobothriidea > Diphyllobothriidae > Spirometra > Spirometra erinaceieuropaei. The sequence goes on along the minus strand of CACRXP010000020.1, from coordinate 1,869,642 downwards.
GTCGCCTGTACGTTACCGGGCCCCACCTGTAAAAAACCCTATTACCACCTGTCCCGTATTAGACGTGACTGGGGTTTGCTTACTTCAGGTGGGGCTACGAAGCCACATCGGACCGGTTCTGAAGCACTTCCACTGCTTTTTGGACCAAATTATTGGTACTACACGTAGGCACTTGCATCTGATAAAAGTAGACAGTTTGAAGTAGTAGCATTCGGGTAGTTGGACGCAGAATCTGTCCGCCCTGAATTCGATCTCCTTAAGTGATTCATGCTTGGCGTTTGAATTTCTTGGTTGCTGGTTATTTTTCATTGTGTTATCCATCGCGATGCCTCCAACCAGCAAGCTCTAAATTGCAGCCGAACTCGCCTGTGGAATAGACAGGAAGAGAAAACGTTTTACAACGATGTGAACAGAGTAAATGCCGTTTGTGCATGAAACGAAACATGCATTCGGTATGCTATTCGGTATTCTTATGCAGCCTCAAGTAGAGGTTAGTAAGCGGCAGGCCATACCCATAGTTTTATAGTAAAGAGGCAGAGTGGTATGAGTAAAGTATGCTAACTAACAATCGAACAGTAGCAAAAAAAGACGAAAATAGAAATACAGTCCAGAAAATTCCCATAGCAGTTATCAGAAGACGAGGAGGCAAGCATACGTAGCTTTCGATGAATTCTCGTCGGGACACTGCTACTATATGGGACGTAGTTAGATGTTAAAAAACGTCAGTAAAATCAGGGATGTCACACCCATAGTTTCACAGTGCCATTCTCAAAGGCTGTTCCGTCATCAATCAAGAAGATCAGATTAGAAGACAAGCATTCATGAGCGAAAATGGTCTGGCTTTTTCGGGATGCAAGCCTCTCCGGAAGAACGACTTTTCAGGAAACCTTTGGCATAATTGCAGCCACTGACATTCCTAATGCAATGCCGTTTGGTTTGGGTCAAAGATTCCTGTCTGGATAAACCGAAGAGATACATAGGTTCCTCAAGTCGATACCGTCTGAGCGTTCTTTCACATCGTGTTCGGTGGAGCTCTACTTCGTGTCTGATTACAAGAACAAGATTCGCAAAGTTCAGCAAGGAATTTTTAACCAGAAGGGCTCTTTTCTGATTGGACTGTCTGTGACTTTTCCTCCTTAACATTAAAAGATGAAACTGCAAGGGCGGAGTGAATTTTAATTGCATTGCACTCTTATCCTTCCGTATGCTTCTTGTTCTGCTTCATTACTCCTCCCAACAAGCACTTTCAGAATATTGGTGTTAACAAAATGAAACTAATATTTTTACGACGCTTAATAGTTTGGTGACATCAATGTGCGTATACAGTCGTCAAAAAATGCAGACATTGCGGATTTTTTATGGTATCTTAAGAATCCAGTAATTTGACTCACGAATTTGCATTCATGAAACAGTAATTTAGTTCTCATCTTTCGCGTAAAATTTATTTTAAAACGTTTGTGCACAAAAATAAGTGCATTTTGTACTGCATGATCTTTTGAAAGACGAATCTTATTTATTTTCTTCAAAACTAGAAAAGATCGAACTTAATGATGCAACCCTTTTATCCCATTATAGGCTGCCCTGTGGACTCTTGCTGTTATCGTAGCCAGCTGCTAAAGGACAGTCTTCCCTGGACGTCTCATGAAAAAAGCGCACATCTAACATGAACATCCTGGTTTACCGTAAAATAAAAAAATATATTTTCTTATTTAAAGTTCAAAATAAACGTCCTTTTCAGTGTCCATCAAAATTTTTGCTGGTTGATTGCCGGCGAGATCTTTGCCTTTTCAATTAGGCACTGACCAGATAAGGACGTTCTAGTGCAATACTCGCTCCCAGGTAAAATATACTGATTTGGCGGTCTCGTCACCTGAAGCGTCAATTTAACGGGCAACTGCACCAAAAAGTAAAGAACACCACTCACTGAATGAATTACCCGCACCTCAATCCACCATAAAGTATAAAAACCATGCCACCCTCTCCGATCTAGAAGCCAGTAGGGAGAAGAGAAGCAGATGAGGGAACTTTATTGATTTCAGAAGGCGAGAAAGTGATCACGGCTTGTGGCAAATCATAACCGCATTTTAATCCCTAGAGTCGACAAGTGAACAACATCCAATATTTGTTCTGAGCTTTCGAGCTCGTGCAGCAGCCCATCGTCGGAGTTAATAGCAGGATCAGAACAAACGACGGTTATAGGGCCAATCATCTTTAGCCAATCATCGACCGTTAGCCAATCAACTTTAGCCAATCATCGATCGACGGCGTACAACTGGAGGTGACTGTGCAGTGCTATGCACGCCAGCGCCAGATACATAAATCGATTGATGGAGTTCTCACTCGAGGCCCGGGTCAGTTTTATTTTCGGCATAAGTCATTTCTTTGTTGGCTGCGGCAGGCGATGTAATATCACAAACGGCTACCCAGACCTACGAAATGGGTCATGAATTTAACTTCGCAAATAGTCGCTCACGCCATAAACAAAACAGGCCGATAATTAATTGAAACCTGGGCCACGGATGAGAACTCAGTCAATCGATTTATTTATCTAGCGCCAGCGTGCAGAACATTGTTTGGTCACCTCTCTTCTTGCAACGTCGGTCGATGATTGGCTAACACGCCCTATAATTGTCGTTTGTTCTGATGCTGCTATTATCTCTGACGATGAACTCCTGTACGAGCTCGAAAGCTCAGAACAGTCAAAAAAATGCTCCGTTGCTCGACCAAACTTCGTCTTCACTTAGAGTTCAACAACTAAGGGTATTTAAAATCAGTAACATAAAGGTTACTATATAAGTAGCCAGTCTCTACTGAATGTAGATTTGCAGACGCCCGAAAAGAAGCCCGTCCAACATTCGGCACCTTGACGTGGCTGAAATATCCTGGGATTATTAAGCACGATACTGAATATTACAGCTGAAAACGCATTTCAACATTTGGGCTAACTTTTCATGAGCTAGACAATTTACTGTGGTTTGACAATCATTTCTAATTGAAAACATCGCCGGGGATTCCTGACGAATTTTCCAGGGCTTTGCAAAGCGTCGCTGGATTTCGGAACACAGGTTTATTAGGCTAAAGAGTTCACGCCGAACAATGTCAGTCCAAGAATTAGACAGGGCCGGGTCTGAATTATAATAGGTTGATATTGTAATACTATTTATGGTTGCATACGAAGGCAGACGTTGAAAGACAAATCATAATTGTTGGATAGAACAAATTAGTCGTCAGTCATTTGTATAAAAATCAGCTACTTGGACGGGAAAGTTTTCTCACAGAAGAAGGAGACTGAAATGTGTCACTGTGCTGCAGCGTGAATGAATTGCGGTTTAATTCCTTTTTGCATAAAAATATGAAGCTTAAAGGTGGACTGATGACAAATTTTCTTCATGAACCGAACAAACTCTCAGTTTCTTCAGATGTAAGTTCTTAAAGGAAAAACCCGGCATTCCCTCTCTCGGTTGTAATCCGCGTAGATTGATGGGGGTCACTCATGTAGAGTTTGATGTCAACATCTGAAGATCAGATGAGCGTGGGCCTACAGATCGACCAGCAGGTAGGGTTAGAAACGACCACTTCACATGAGGCCATTCCTGCCGTCCTTGGTAATTCACAATTATAGATTGATCTCTCACTGAATACTAGGAAAAGCTTTATGAATTGGCACCACAGATTAATCTCGGACGAAAAGATTACCAGCTTAAAAAGGAACCATGCTAAACAAATCAACGTTTCTCCCTTTTCTCCCAAGGTCATAGGCCAATGGAATTCATTACCATTATATGTTGTTAATTCTCCTACCATGAGTGAGTTCAAGAGACATCTGGATAATCAGCTGTCAAAAGGCAACCCGAGCTGCCCAAACCCGATCAAACGGATTGCTGAAATAACGTTCAACATACTACTAGAATAAATTCAACAGGCCGTTTTGTGCACATTAACCTTGACCTACATGACAATTTTCAGAGCGAATACAGTAAACGAGATTTTTCGCCGTTAGGTTGAAAACTCTACATGTCTTTTACTTTTATGCTCCAACATTATATTAATGTAATTTGCACACTTAAAGTACATGTAAAATGTTTGCAATTTGAAGATTTTCATTCACGCCTGTATCGTTGAATGTGGTTTTCGGTTTTTTTGTCACTTACTACAAGAATACTGATTGAACACTTTCTGTAACTGTAATCCATAATGAATGTCACAATTGCATGAATGGCGTGGCAACAGCGAGAAAGTCCTCCCCTTGCCAGCTGACTGTATGCGTCACGTGTGGATTAGTCCTATGTTTGGCAAAATTGAAACGACTATCATTATTTTGTTGCTCACTGACTGGCCACAGCTTGGGGGTGAGGTTCAATCGGGCGTACGCTTGCATTGCGCGCTTACAAAATGACAACAACTGCTGACTCGTGCAGTGCTGATTGAATTTTCTGCTGTGGACCGCCGCGTCCATTACTAACCGTAAAGTAGCGGCCACATACACGATCCCTACTCTCCAGTCATTTTCAAATTTGTCTACGTTTCCTCTTTTTGTTATGATATGAACCAAATTCACAAAAACAAACTTGCCTCAGGCGAATACGTAACCGTAATTTCAGTTGGCAGAAACAGTTTCTGATAAAAAAAGCCATGTTTGAGTTTGTGTGAATGTCAGAAGGCGATTAAGAATCTAGTATAGTTTGCCTAAGTGGCCAAAGAGTGGGCCATGTTTAGATGTTCTACTCTGGACCCGCCTATGATACCGGGCATGTGTTGAGTCCGCGCAGTCGCTATCTGTGATGCCGCCGTCTTACAATCTGCTCGACAGCGTATGCAAGCCACCCCTCCCCCGCGGTTTATCGATCGTGCGATTGCTGGCGGTTCTTTGCCGCCAACATCACAGACAAGCGCACACGAACTGCAAATCACTACCCGTGGCTTGAAGAGCCGACTGCACGAATCACCCAGAGTACGAACTAGCGTTATGTCAGACTCTCGCATTTTCGCCTTCATTATGTCTTTCCACGCCAACGGCTTTTCACACCACAAATATTTCTGGCAGACCTAAGGTATGTCCTGTTGCTAGTTTTTTTTATCAAGATGCATTGCGCATCCCAAATAATGTTTAATTTTTAACTTAATCCAACCTATCAGACTGCTTAATGCTTGCATGATCTCCTTTTAATGAGTTTCAGTTACCGCGTAAACGTATTTCAACTTGCTTGAGTTCTATACTGCTAAGGGATTTTCAACAATGCCGGTGTTGTGAAGAAGGTGGAATTAGTTTCATGACCACTGACGCATCAACCGCAGTATCTTGCTCGTGTAGACGATGTCCGACCGTCTAGATAAAAGTTCATACGTCTGTCTAACGGTAAATCTGATGAAATTAACTCCCCTTCCTTTAAGATTCCAAATTCCTCTCTCTCTCTCCGTCAAGTCGGGTATAGCCACTGACCACCACCATACTCAGGCAGAAGCTAGAGGTAGGTTGAGGAAGAATTGCATCGCGCACCGAATGAGCAATGGTATGTGGACGTATAGGGCAGGCCGGCTAGATCGTGTCCACAGCAGCCTTCGAGTTGTCTTGCCAGATTGAATGGCCGGCATTGACCGAAAACCATAGATTTCTTAGACAAGGTGGCATTGATGGTTCGCCCGCCGCGTGTGAAGTCTTCAGCCGTGTGCGCAGGACGAGGTTGTCGCTGGGTGGTACTTGCGCTTAAATTGCCTTATAGTGATGACGGACTTGGGCGAAGCGAGTTCCGGCAACTAGCCGACAAGAAGTTGCAGCAACCGCTGGGACAACAGTCTTATTCGTCTGACGTTCCGTATTCACTTTAAAACACATCATCAGAGACAGTATCTGATATGGTGATTTGTGCATAGGACGTTGTTGTATTCAAAGGATGCCGTCGCTATGTTACTGCATGCCTACGATAATTAACCGCCCAACCCTTCACCGAGGATTTTTGCCCGCTGGTGCGCCAATTGCTTGATGGACGGCATGCAAAATGTTAATGGTTGAAATTTCATCACTCGTATCGGATTTTGGTATGATGACTGCTCGGTCATCTGGCTCACCGGCTTGCGCGCCCCCCGAGTGGTCAATTACCTTAGCCAGCCTATGCCCCAGCGCGGAATATGAAGTGGGGATGTGGTTGCACTTGTTGATAGACTGAGGTCCCGTAAACCATAACTTAAGCAACTCGCGGCTCACACGATTATCCCCTCTCGCGAGAATTTCGGCCTCATCGAACTGGAATGTGTGGCCGGGTCTCGTCGAATGGGCCGCGACTTGAGATTTGGCGTCATGTATCCGCACTGGTGCCACGACCAAAGCAGTCTTCCAGTTTCTTTGATGTGTTTGCTCGCTCCGCAACCGCAACATATGCGGTCGTTTGTTGCCGTGGCAACGGTCTTTTGGTCGCATCACCTGACGCCTCATAGTTTCCCCCGGTCTGTGTGCAACTCTAACTCCAAGTGGTGCAAGAAGGCGTCTGACGGCATCGGAGACGTTCTTGATGTACGGGCTTGCTCGGCAGAATTTTGGGTCGGCACTATTTTTTCGCCTGTCTCGTTTGTGCATGCACCGATTGGCAAAGTTGCACGGGCAACCATTTTCTCTGAAAATTCGTCGATGATACTACAATTCGGCAACCTTGTCCTCCGGTTCACTGCAGTTCGTCTCAACTCGCCGACACAGCGTTCTTACGAAACTGCGTTTATGGCTTTTTGGGTGGTTGCTTTTGAAGTCCAATATTTCGTCGTATTCGTTGCATTCCTGAACGCATTGGGCTTTAGGCCACCACAACGCTTGCGACATACGAGGATATCAAGGAAAGCCAGCTGATAATTTTTTTCTTCTCAATTGTAACTTTTTTTGTCTGGGAAGACGCTGTTTAGGCTTTTTTGAAAGTTGGCACCGAGCCCGTTCAATGACGACGAAGGCATCATCCACATACTGAGGCCAGATTTGCGGTCTGTGGTGTCGGAAAACCAGCGACTCCAGCCGTTGTAGGACCGTCTCGGCGATGAATCTCGAAGTCGTGTGTCAGTATTTTTGTGGATCGGTTCCACATGGAACGTACAACTGGCAATCTTCCAGTAATTTTTTAGCCTTCTGAATAAATTCTGTTCCGCCAATACGACGGTGGAGATGATGACGATGTCTTTGTCGGTCTTGAATTCTCTTAGTGCATCGAGTTCAACCTTTGGAAGTAATTCACGCGGTACTTGAGCCATAAGGACTGACGAAACCTGGTGCTGGATAAGGTTCTTCGTCTTCCATGACCGATTCCACTGCTCTATCAGCTCTGTTGAATGAGGATTCGTGCCGTAAAACCTGTACTTGCGACAGATTTTGTACCAGTATGTCGTCTCTGGATGACGCTGTAGTAGGCATTTTGCGAAATTTGTTCCCCAGCGCTACGTTGAGTTTCGCTTTCTATTCGCGGGCTTGTTCAGCCACCCTCTGCTAAGCAGTTCGCTGACGGTATTTGCGAAGCCTAGCCTGGCAGACTTGAAGGAGCACACGGATCATACGTCTTCCGTGATGAAATATCGCGCTTTTCGCCATCCACGTGTTTACCGAGGGTTTGTATCAAAACACACTCCGGAAGCACGTTGTTATAGAGATACCCGTGCAGAAACCGGATCTGCAAATAAGTAGAGTCCTCCAGAAGGGCTTATGTTTTCCATAGTAGGGCCACTCGGAGCGCATCACGCCCAAACAAGTTGTCAATACAAGCGAAGATACGGGTTCCAGGAGCTGGCTGATGAGAGGTAGAAGCGATCGCCGGGACAAGAACTTTATTGGCCTTTATTTCTCTGGCGTACTCTCTTCACCCTCCTCCACCTAAGCTTGACTCAAGTGCAGTAAACTGGTCCGTCTGCGTGTGCCAAGCACACAGGGACCAGGTTCTCATAGAAACAAGGAAGTGACCTTGATCCCATCTGAGTGGGAGTGCCATTGAGGTCACAGTAAAAACGAGTAACTAAGCCCTACTAACACTCCTTTAGACAGCCACACAATCCGCACACAATATACCTTCACTGCTTCTCGGCAAGCATCCGCGGAGACGTCACCAGAGAAGAGTCCATCCAATAGGGGCTCGCCATTCATTTGCGCAGGGTGGATTTGTGGTAAGATGTGGTTGTGCACGCGCACCTGAGGGACTCAATAATGTTAGGGGTTGGGCTTGGGGATCAGGGTTATGGGTTAGGGAATAGGGCATCTATTTCTCAAGCGCTCAAAGTGCAACCCCGCATCCCTCATAGCTCTTCTTTCGCATATAATTAGTTGGACTCGTCGCCTGTGCGTTCCCCAACGCCATCTGTAAAAACTCCTCTCACCACCGGTACGGTGTTACAGGTGGGTGAAGTTTGTTTATTGCAGGTGGGGCTATATAAACACACCTGACTGAATTTGTTCTAGTATGGTGTTAATTCTGCGGATTCATGGCCCCTGCGCGTGGGCTCCTGTTTCGCCAGAGACAGGTGTCCTAAATCGCCTGAGTTTCGCGGATTGGTTAGTGTAGACTGTCCAAGTATCTGCTTCATCAGATAGCGTCATTGAGTTTACCGTCTGTTCAACCGCAGCCGTCCGAAGCCATGGCCCGCTTTAAAGTTCCAGCTCGTCACTTCATCAGCAAGCATTTGTTGTTTGAAATTGTATTTCATAGGTGAGTGCATTTATTCACTGATGCTAACTGAGTTCCGTTCATGCTGAACCTTGCACATAATGCGTTAGTCCTTTGGTGCGAGTTGGTGCATAACTGCCGTTTTGTTTGTGTTCGAAGTTGGCGCAGCCAGCGTCAAAGGGATTCACGTATCTCTGAATATCTGTATTTGTCTTGAGGTTGGATGTGTAGTGGTCGACAATAGTGAGGTCATGAACAGTGGCTGTGGATGTTTGCTTGGATTGCCAACAGAGGCGAAGAAACGAGTCCCAGGAAGTGGTTTCGAAGAAGGAGACACGATCGCCGGAACAATAGCTTTATTAGTCTGACGTTTCGGATTCCTGCTCGAACCCATCATCAGAGGCAAAAGCGGATACGGATGGTTCATGCACAAGGGACAGCAGTATTTATAGGATGCAGTAGCCATGCTACCGCATACCTATGAACGTTGGCGGCTCCCCCCTTCACCAGGGATCGTTGGACTTGGTGTGCTGACTGTTTGATGGCCGACATTTGCGTCGTTAATTGCTGCAATTTCATCACATGCATTGGATGTTGGTGTTATGATTGCTCGACCATCTGATCCACCGACACTAGAGTTGGGAAAAAGGTTTACTTTTGCGCTCCCCGCGTGCTTAATTACTCAGCCTAGGCGAAGTCCCAGCACCTAGAATGAAAAGGAAATGTCATTGCACTTGTTAATGGACTGGGGCCAGTAAACCATGATTCAAGTAGCTCCCGGCTCACGCGGTTGTCACCTCTTGCAATAATTTCGGCCTCGCCGAAGTTGAATGTCTAGCGGGATCTCGTTGAATGAGCCGCAACTTGAGAGTTGGCGTCATTTCTCCTCACCATTGCAGCATGTTCGGCAATTCTCGTTCGGAGCTGTCTTCCGGTTTCTCCGACGTAGTTGCTTTGGCCGCAACTACACCAGATCCGATAAACGGCTCCAGACGTTTCTAGACATGGCAGTGAGTCTTTCGGTTTCATTATCTGACGTCTGATGGTGACATCTGGTCTGTGTGCAACTTCAACCCCAAGTGGTGCAAGGCGGCAGCTGACAGCTTCCGAAACTTTCTTGCTCGCCAAATTTTGGTGGCTATGCGGTTAGGCCTTTCGTCCCTTTTGCGTATGCACCGGTTGACGAAGTTGCACGGGTAGCCATTGGCTTTGAAGCCCCTTTAAAGGAATTGTAGTTTGACAATCTTGTCTTCCAGCTCATTGCAGTGCGTTTCGACACGCCGATAGAGCGTCCTTACACAACTGCGTTTGTGGCTGATTGGGTGGTTGCTGTTGAAGTTCAGTACTTTCATCGTATTTGTCGCTGCCCTGAACACTTGTTTCTTTAGTAAACCGCAACGTTTGCGGCAGACGAGGACATCCAGGAAGGCCAGCTAGTTATTCTTTTCCTCCTCTATCGTAAATTGAATATCCGAGAAGACAGCGTTGAGATGTTCTTGGAATGTCAACACCTGATCCCGTTCGATCACAACGAAGGTATCATCCACATACCAGGCCCAGAATTTCGGTCTGTGGTGTTGGAAGACCAGTGACTCTGGCCGTTGCAGGACCGCCTCAACGATGAATCGCGAAATCGGCGAACAAATTGGTGTGCCCTTCACCTGCTCGTAGACTGTCCCGTCGAACGTGAAGTACGTTCTGTGACAGAGCTTCAGCAGCAGAAAAACTTGGGCATGTCCAAGACGGTTCCCCGTTTTATCGCGTGGATGCTGAGAAGTTGGCCGTCGGTCATGCAAGGATTGCAGATCCCAGGACGCTCCTTGCAGCAGACGACATCAGCATGGCAAGGAGCGCGGAGCTTTAGAGAATTGGAACGGGTGCACAGTAGCGTTTCGTCCGGTTGGGAATGCTTTCAATACTTTTCAACTGCGCGTTGCATGCGCTATCATCCAGTTCTCGAATTGTCTCACCATGCAAAAGAAGCGCTACAGGCGTCCAAATTTCAGCATGATGCCGCACAATCCTTGGCGGTTCATTATGCAAAAGACTTTTGTGCGATTTCCGAAGGTAGTGTAGAGGTTGATGTGCAGTTCTTGAAACTTTTTCTGAAGTTGGGGGCTGCGAAAATCACGCAGACAGTTGTGTTTTCTTCTAAAACGACAATGAATTTTCCAGAGACGTCTCTCTACGTAAGGTGTATTGAGGATGACGAGTTTAAAGGGTTTCCTTGAAATGTTAAGATGGAAAATGCCCCTGTAACATGCCCAGAATCGCATTGTTCTTGTAAACATGGACTGGCTTGTTAGGTTTTGAAAGCTGAGGCCCATTTCAAATTTTGCCTCCCATATTGGCATCCCTTGCACAGAAGACTGGGCGTGAACGACTGAGATCACAAACGAAGTGCTCAGCCCAAGACTATGCTACGAGGTCGGGATCACGGCGTTCGGCCACGCGGTTCGGCCACGCGGTCTTTTGCGGTCGGAGTTGATACTGAAACGATTAAACATTGTTCTGGTCCGCAAGAATAGAATTTATTTGCTGCTGTTGTTATTTCTAATGGTTAGCTCAATGTCTATATTTAAGCCTTCCGTACATCTTCTCTCACGCCTTGTCCATGGTATTTAAGAGGACTATGCGGTACGGGAAACGTGCTGACAATAAACATTTCAATGCATCCCACGTTTCACGGTGTCACTTCAAGCCATTGGCCTCCACAATATCAGTAGGATCAACCCTGCGAATGCACGAACCACTCCTAAATAATCACTTGCTCTATTGAAGTCATTGGCATCTGCCGAACACATTCATATGGGTTTTTTGCTTAAAGCACAAAGGACTTAACTGAGTTTTGTTATTAATCTTTGAATAACTATAAATATTGCCATATAAATGACCCAATTTTTAGTACATGAGCAATGTTTTTATTAAAAAGGCTCGACATTTAATCGGTGATTTACCCGACTTAGATCGTAGTGGGTTCCCGAGAGAATTCGCAGTGAAGTATCCAACAGTGCATGGTTTGCAAAATATTGCAAGGTAGTTCTGAATTTTTGAAAAAAGTAACAAAGCAATCGTTTGGTGTTTCATTTCGTTTGTTCACTTGCATTATAGACCTAAATCCTCAGTACACACACTGCTTTTCCTACGTCGAACCTCGACAGAAAAATGTACTCCGTTCTCACTATCATGCACATCGTGTTGGTGGTAGGTTATGCCTAAAGGCTCGTCCCCTATGAAAGCCTCTGACACATAATTTTCTAAATGTTTTGAGGTACTTACACCATTAAAAATGTCATGAAAAATATCCGGCGAATCCTCTGTGAATTCCAACCAGGATGCTGTGTCTGTACTGCCAAAATAATACTTTTAGAAGCCCTTATGCCGCTTTATAAATTCAGAAGGCAATATGATTTTGCGGATTGGGAAGTTGTATGGGCCTTACACGTGCTACCAGCCAAGGCGAAGGTTTCAGAGGGCCTGACCAAACAATTCGACATTTCAACCGTCGACTTCGCCTACGTCTACCTGCCACCGCAAGCCGAATGTTGGCATTTGTTATAAGTCTTCATTCCCGATGACGCCTACCAAAATCCTGTCTACCCCTTTGTTTTGGTTGAGCGCATCTACCATGTGGTCTACAAGACCTCAGACTTATCCATATGGGTGAAAAGGTGTGTCTTCTAATGCTTAAACATCGTCGGTAAGATGCAATTATGTAGCCCCATCTGGTGGACACATTACTGTTGGTTGAGGTTAGGGGTCAGGGTTAGGGGTTAGAAGCTAGATCTGGGTTTAGGGTAACTATTTCTGAACCCTTCAAATTAAAACCGAGCATTCCCAATAGGTCGTCTTTTGCATGCAAATACTTCATCCCGTTGCCTGTGCGTTTCACAACCGTAAACATCCCTATTACCAGCGGTCCCGTATTACATGTGACTGGGGTTGGTTTACTTCATGCGGGGCTACATTATCATATCATACCACCTCCTCACGTCATGCACACTGCTTGGACCAATGATAAGGAATTAAGAATAGTTTTCCCCAGTCTTCAAGGTTGATGCACTGTTCTTTATCATGTAGATAACAGTGCTGTAGGGTGTGCGCAGCCAAATTCCGGAATGTGTTGAAAGAAGATCTCTAACTCATGGTCGTGAAGAATAATGCAAAAGACGTTCGTAGAACAAAGAAATCAACCTATTGGATTGTTCGACATATGGAATTAAGGGACGCGGCATAGGGGAAGATAAAACAATAAGATCCTCTCCCAAGCGCTAGGTTTCCGACCATTGCTATCAAGCATGAATGCGCCATACAGTTCCAAGACCTGGCGACAGTTTGTCGCATCGCAGGCGATATAAGCATTCAGTCCTATACTAGTCCATATCATTTCGTCGACGTTAACTAGTAAAACCCTGGACTACAAAATGGAGATAACAACTGCCTTTGCCCTACTGGCATTACGGCAGTAATAGAAGTCGTCTTTTGCCTATTTTTGCGCGTAGGGTTTTGCATTATGACCGATTGAGAACGGCCAACGAAGTCCGTCCTGACTGCCTGGTCATAAGTTCTGCCGTTTCATTGTCCATCGCATTTTGGTTTTTTTAAAACAAGAAAAAAAATTGAAAATCTATTTGCACTAATATTTCCTCATACAACGCATTAATATCTCATTTCAGACGGCTTTTAGCATACTCGCGTTACTCGGATTAGTCCTCAGATCTAGAATTCTGTCGGCGTTTGCAGCGAACCTACTCGTCTCTGACGTGTCCATTTTCTCCTTTTTGAGAGGACTACTTACAATTCTTATAGGTTTCCTCGTAGGTAAGCCGACATTCAAGTATGGCTTTCACGTATTTTTCAAGATACAAAAGTGAATGATCTGCAAATTATGTTGATAGATCCTGTTGGTGTCGCTTTCATCTACTTGGGCGTTGCCGGCTTGGTTGTCTCCCTTATTGGTTGGATGGTCTCATGCCTACCGTACGGTATGCTCATTGAAATTGTGAGTATTTTGAGCCGATTCAAGTATATGGCTCATTCACAAACGACAGGTTACGTAGATCTTGTTAATTTATACTGTTCTACTTTTTTTCTCTTAATTATACCACTCAACTCTGGATTCCATTTCAAAAGGCAATTTTGACTAAGGTCAGATGACACCGTAACGATTGCTGTTATAATTCATATAGGTGTTGAGATAGCAAATGGGTCAGCCATAGTTTTATCTCCGTGAGACGAAGCAGTCGATGAAGGTGTTCTAATGGGAGCGAAAAGGCGACTTCCAGGAAGCATCTCAAAAGACGAAAGTGCAATTACTAGAACAAGAAATTTATTTGCCTGACGTTTCGGGTTCTTACTCGAACCCATCATCAGAGAATCGCAGATAAGGAGAGACTGATGTTGGGTCCGCGTAAGAATCCGAAACGTCAGCAAATAATTTTT